>CM051456.1:22042050-22288683 GCA_028274465.1 Plantago ovata | reverse complement strand
TTCTTTTGACTATATTTCATTGTAAAATAACAACAACGATGACAAATTTACATATAAAGTAAAATCAACTTTTGAATGAATTCCGCAGGTAATAATCCAATCAAATCGTGCATTGCTAAATTGGAAATATATATATAGTGATATATATGTTGTAGATAATAATTACTGTACTAAAAATATGACTCTAATACTTTTAAAAAAAAAAAGAAAAAAGAAGCTAAATCTAAGTATTCCACTCCCCCACTCTCCAGCACCTGTTGGTGTTTCTTTAGCATTCAATTAACAAGTTTAGCATGCAATAACAAGATCCATGCAGTCTAGTCCTTAGAAAATATTTGTACAAAGGACTAGAATCCTTCCCAACACTCACATACTATATACTTGGTCTATTCTCCTCATATATATATTTGTTTTTTTATAAGGGCAACAACTCCATTAAACACCTGGAAAATGTTACAAAAATTCTGTTGTACGACCCAACTAGACGCTTCGAAACTACAACATCATCCCTATTTACATAAGACTTCAGCCAGTCCGGTCACAGATCAACACATTTAAAGTGCAAACACTAGATAAAGGAGAAGTAGACAGTTGGTCCGTTGTAAAATGATTCGCTTCTGCCCCCTTGGTTGCTACTATTTGCCACTTCATTACACTGTCGATACACGAACATCACCTTTAACTTTTCAAACTGCTACACCAGACTGAGAACCGCCTGAAGAACCTGGGTGTGCATCCACCCCTCCGTTGCTTTCATGTTCAAAATATATATGCACCACAACATTGAGTCAGTTCTTATTTCTAGTTTAGACACGTTCAACTGCAAAGCCAACTTTAAACCTGTACGTATAGAGTTCTGCCATGTTATTACTATTTATCCCAATACATCCTCACACACACACACACACACACACACACATGTATATATGTGTGTGTGTGTGTGTGTGTGTGTGTGTGTTATTCTTTATTATCAAGGTGAGTGAGGAAGACGTAGATGTTGTCCACTTCATACCCTACTACATACTTACTCCGTACTCAGAGAAATCTTGTGCGTGTGGAGCACGAATGCAACTTTGTACGTACGTAAATCAACATTCTGTGGGCTTAAATTGTATTGTGCTCAAGATGTGCCTCAATGACACTAAAAAGCGCTTTGTCAAAGTCTTCATCAATTTTTTTTTAGAGGGGGGAGGGAGCTTGTGGTGACAGAAAGAACATCAACATTGCATAAAAGCCGTAAATTCGTCAAAAGCATGTTGAAAAGAAGGTCCAGAGGAGATAATACCAGACTTCGATAAATCCTATCCTGCAAAGTGGTAGACCGTAAGCGAGAGGCAGGAAGGCGTAATGAATAACATCTTCAACACACAAGGTACCGAGCCCACCCCCCCGGCTCTGAACCTGTAACTATCTTCTCCAAGGAGGTACGTAAAGCCTGATCTAATTGAGCATGCGCATCCCCAATACACAAGGGGAGGTTCTCAGAGCATAAGACGTTTTCGCAACCCCGCCGCACAATTACGAAAAAGAAGAATCTCACACTATTATTATATTATTTATCTACTTTTTTTTTTTTTTTTTTTTTTTTTAAAATATTTGGATGCATATATCTAAACTATTACCCATATTACACTTTCCTAAATTTACACTTTAGTATCTAAACTTTGCAATATATTTACAATTTGCTAAAATTGTTTAGTAAATTTGTTTAATCAATTTTATTTTAACCAAACAAATATACAGTAGTTGATAAATACTACACATTTGGTTATTTTAGATTTTTTTACGTATTGCATTTTCAACCGTTTCAATAAGATTTTCCAAACAAATATAAAGAATTTAAATTTAAACAAACAAAAAAAAGAAAAAAGAAAAAAGGTGAGAGTAATATTTACAGAGCATAAAATGGATCCTTCTAGGGCTGAGCAAACATGGACCTGGACCGGGACCGGAAAACCGGACCGGACCGGAATTACCGGTCTCGGTCCAGACCGTATATAATACGGTCTGGTCCTCGGCCCAAGGATTTTGGAGTATCCGGACGGGACCGACCCGTATTTATAGGTTCGGTCTTCAGTCCTTCTGGACCGATGCTCAGCCCTAGACCCTTCAATTAAAGGGAATCAAATGTACAAGTTTTGTTTCTTCATCATCCTCAAAAATTTGTAGAGCAACTGAACTTTTCTCTCCATGGGTGCTATGGCGAACGCAGCTGAACAGCCGCCGCAGGATCCGACGTCGGAGACGGTCGATTCTCTGCTCGAGGTAAACCCTAACCAGCTCAATTATCTCCTTACCTTCTCGCTCTCTTTTTTTATTAAATTAAATTTACTCTAATTGAGCAATGTAATTTCAACTTGATTAGTGTCGAAATTCTGATGTTTGGATACTTGAGCTGTTTGTGTTACTGACATACTGATTTGCATTGTTTGTGTTGGAATTGTTGTGGTTGATATATATATATATATATCAGTTGTTATATGCTGGTGCTGAATTGTTGTTAGTGTTTGGTAGTTTGGGGATTAGCTTAGCTTAGCTCTTAATTTCAACATTTTGACAGGCTGCTAGATATGATGACCTTGAAGATGTTATAAGCATCGCATCTACTGGTTTTTCTTTGGATTCCAAGGATGACCAAGGCCGTACAGGTTGCCATTCCATAATCTAGTACTAGTATTTTGTTATCCTTCTTTCGATTAATTGTAGTTTCTGACAAATGATGCATGATGCAGCACTTCATATGGCTTCAGCAAATGGGCATCTTACCATTGTCGATTATCTTATCCAGAATGGAGCGGTAAGCCTGCTTATCAAAACCTAATTATTGCCTGCACGAAAAATTGAGTTAGTGGTTTTTTAATTCTCATGTGTTGACGTATGAGTATTGTTCGTGTTGTTTGAGTATGATGTTGCTATTTTTCTTTGTTGGATGGTATTTATTTTGTAAGTTATCTAGAGGTCAGAAAGTTTTACATCAAGAATTTATCTTGTTCTATGCTATATTGATCAGATTGAGAAGTTAGCTGAGATAATTAGACATCTTAAACCATGAGTCAACATATTCTTTCTGTTGTTAATTTTTACAAGGCTCCTGACCTTTTTGTATCACTAGGATAGAATACATGATGATTATTATGCACATGTGTTTTCAAGTAGGCAGACAAATTTGCAAGCTGAGGAAAATGGCTATGAACTGAAAACAAGTCTGAATATCCTAGTCGACAACCCTATAGAAACAAAACAAAAATGTTAAACTTACCTCTAATTGCATCTTGCTCAGTTTAAGTATATTCTGCAACAAAATCTTCTGCTCATTTATTGAGTCTCCTGAAGGAAAGAGCATATAAAAGCCCGACCTGATCAAAAGATCCAACTCTTATTTCTTAGTGGCTAGACATAGTATATAATCTAACTCTTAGATGAAATTTACTGGCCATTAGAAAACAAGTGTCAGCTTACATTTGGTTGAAAGAGCTTGATGGAAAATGTAGCCTGCAAGTGCCTGTGAAAATACAAAATGCAATTCTATCATGTATTATGAATGTTCTTTGCATGTCACAGATTTCTATATCATTCGTTTCGCAATTCGCATCCATTTATTCTGTTTGAATGCTTTCCGGTAAATGCTTTTTGTATTCTAGTTTCCTGAATATGACTAGGCCCTTTGTTTTTTATTGGACAGGATGTTAATGCTTGTAACGCAGATAAAAACTCGCCTCTTCACTGGGCCTGTCTCAATGGTCACATTGAGGTACCAAATTCATTACCTTGTACTCTGGATTGAAATGTCATCCCAATCTTAAATCATCTTAATTTATCTGATGAAGGTTGTCAAGCACCTGATTATTGCTGGAGCTAATCTATCATTGCTGAACAGGTCAGTGACCAACCAACTCATTACTTGCCTTGTACAATAGGAAATTTAGTTTGTTTTAGTACACTCCCACCGCATCAGTGTTTTATTATCATCTTCCATGATGATCAGCCACGAGAGAACTCCTGTGGACGAGGCAGTCAGTCAAGGAAAGTTGGATGTCATGGATGCAATCAACGAAGCTGCAGCACAGGTTGAACTCGCAGGAACTAGTGTTTCGTAATCCTTCAAGTTTTCTTCTGAGAATCATAAAATTTTGGATGAAACTTTGATTTCAACAATATAGCATAGAATCGATAAGGTAGTAGTTATTCTAGTAGAAGCTATCATTCAACATGACTTTAGTCATAAGGTCTATAAGTAGTATAAGTAGTCTTCATAATTCAGGGATTATCTGTGCAAACTCCCAACTATCTGGAGGGAAAACATTACTCTCTCTCCCAAGTGAATTATTTATGTTTACTTTTTACATGGTTTCCAGGATTTTGTTATATTATTAGAATTTGAGCGGTGAGACCCATAATAAAATAACAAGAGGTAGACAAAAATAAAAAACGGAGATAAACGAGTGAGATAGGGGGAGTATGAGTATCTAACATCACAATTACATAATTTTCCATGCAACATGATGCTTTCAGGACCCAAAAATGCAGTGTACACAAATCTTCTGTTGTACACTATATTTATGCAAGGTCATTGCTAGCTGTAAAACAAATGTGCCCTTCCAATAATTGTATCTAAAAAACGATGCAATGACACTGTCCAACGGTTTTTTTTTTTGTTTTTTTTTTGTTTTGGGTATTAACAAGGTCTATATGAAAACAAAACCAAATAAGCCTGTGATCCCAAATCAACAAGGTACATATATATACTACATAATCTTAGGTTTAAGTGCTTCTCTAGTACAGTAGTCTTCAAAAAAGTATTATGTACTACTTGATGACAAACTTCAAACAAGTTATATCATGGAATTACAACAACGAACACTACCTTGCCAACAATTCAAATTCAGCGAAAAGACGAAGAAACTGAAGTTTCATAATTTGCAACATGAAACTGGAAAACTTGATCATCAACAAAAAATTTCAAGACTATTCTTCTGCCTTAGTATTTGGTTCTGGGTCAGGATCAGGTTTTCCCTCATCATCATCATCTTTCTTGTCATCCTTCTCGCCCTCAGAGTCGCCATGCTTCTTATGATTAGCGGCAGCTTCAAGGACATGCTGGTAATTTCCCTTCTCCATGAAGAGCTGCTGGAAATGGACCTTACAGTAAAGGATCCCGTCCAATGCAGCATAAGATGAGTGTGTAAGAGGGCAGCCTCCATGAGCACACTTGAAGCATGACTTATGGTATTCCATTCCCTCCATAGACACCTGTTTTGAGTCGGAAATTAGTGATGAGTGGATAAATAAAATGGAGAAATTCACACAAATGTCTGTGTGTATGTATGACAAACCTTCTCCAGTGGGTACACAGTTTTCTGGCAAGCAGCACATTTCTCTTGAGTTCCAGAGAACAATGATGAGAGCTTGCTAGGTGCCCTTGACTACAAAAATAAAAAATAAAAATAAAATTAAATACCCATATCTCAGTTTTCAGTTTTTTCATGTTCATCATCTTTTGTCCATGAAGGCATCAGATACATACCAGTGAATTATCCCTCTCATGCTTTACTGCACAGATTAAGAAGGAAAAAAAAAACATTTAACTTGGTCAGCAAACACAAGAACATGCATGTAATATAACAAAAGTAATAATTTCAGAGAAAGATCATCAAGTGTCAAAAACAAGTTACTAGTTTGAAAATTCTTGCTGAAATTTCCGGACTCCTTGAAGAGCTGTTCAAAGTGAGGCTTGCAGTACAGGATGCCATCCATTGATGAGTAGTTGCTCATCTGTCATGATACATTCCAAAGACATCATAACCAATAGACCCATATAAACAGCATGTACTCGTGATAACGAGAGACATGTATAATCAAATATCATGATCTTGGCATTAAAGCTAATGTATAAATGATAATCTTGAGCAGAAATTACAGCATATGATACAGGAAATCATAAATCGCAGGCTAACATACCACGAGCGTTCCTTTGCAATGACTGCATTTGAAGCAGGACTTGTGATAAGTTGCTCCATCAGCAGACAGCAAATCAACAAAGTAAACAGTCTTGTCACAAGCCTTGCATTTGTCCAATGTTCCTGTGAATGAAGCCATTTTTTCTTTTTCTTTTTTTGTTTAAAATGTTTATAATCTCAATAACTTTTTCTGAATTATGGAACTCAATGAAAGGCAGACTCTAAGCATCTGGCTCTATGTAACTACACAGCTATTGAGATTGGATGATCATATTAGCTTTCTCATTTTGTCTCGACCCATTAATAGATTTTCTACACCTTTTCCCCTGAAATGGATGGAAAAGTTAGGATTTCTAATTAATGAGCCGATGAACAATGGACACGTGTTTGGAGATCCCGGTACTATGAGGCAATGAAGGATTGCAAATGCTGTGACGAATTGGGAAGAAATTGGTTGTCTTGGAGAGAAAATAGGCTCATGTCTTGACTCATTCCATCAAAAATATGGGAGAGTGATATTGTTCAGCTTCAGGACCCCTTGGTTAAAGACATTTTTGCTTTTCTTTTTTGTCCTTGATATCTTTTTTTTAGTTGTATTATGTTTTCTGCAAACACAGAGGATTCAGAATAATCCATACAATCCGTACAACTTACTAAGTTTAGAAGTTTTTGGTCGATCAATTAGTTTATGTTATTTTTGTTTTAAAAATATGTACTGAACAAGGGGTCTTCACTTGAAAAACCTTAGCTAATAACCTCACATATAAACACATAGTGCTACATTATTATTATTAGGCTATCAGCTATAAGCTATCAGCATAGCCTAATAATAATAAACTAATTGATACCTTAGCTTATTTTTTAAATGTTTAGTAAAGTTGATTAAGTTTGATATAGCTTATAAGTCACTCATCCGATTTTTTAGATTCTTTATGTTTGCATTTGGAACGGTTTTTGAGCTAATAACCTAACTATTAATTTAGCTAATAAAGTAGATAATTTTAGTGAAATATTTGTATCTAGACTATTATATTAAATCATCATTATTTATGAACATGTCTATCATAATATTAAAATTTAGGATACCTGCTATGCGCGGGTAGGTGTTTTCTTGTTATAGCTTGTTGATTAATAGGAATTGTTTTTTATTTTCGACAGGTGTTGCACGTCCTCGTCCGATGTAATGCTGTTTGTATACTATATTTTTTGTTAATTTGATGTTGGAAAAACACAACAAAAGATAGATTCATTGTTACACCCAGGAGTAGATTCAGGATTTGAAATTTTGGGGGAGGGGGCGAAAATATATACATAAAAAGGTTATTTCGAAGTTGGGGAGGGGTGGGAATTCTAAAAACCGACAATATTACGTTACGTATAAAAAATTCTTTTTAAAATCGTAAATGCCCCGTCCGTCTGGTAGTTAGTAGTTACACCATTCAAATAATTGGAAAAATAGCTGGTAAGTTACAGGGGAAGCATCATGAGTGCGGGTCTTTTTTCTACTCTGCACAGGCCAAAAGCTTATGAATGCGGATCATAAGCAAGGTCCTTTTTTAACGGCAAATTTTTTTTCTTCAAAAAATCGATCCAACAAATTGCAAAGACAGTTGGTGCACAAGTAATACACACCGAAATGGAAAAACAATAGCGTAGAAAAAGGAAACAAAGTAGCCAATATGAATCAATCAAAGAGACTAAGTCGATAAATACACTAATAGAATTTGAACTCGAAAGGTCTCAACTTTCGAAGTCATACTTGTTCAAAACCACAAAAATACCTTGGTTGCGAAATACACAAATACAAGGTTACAAGAGTTGCCACAAATAATGCAACTTTGCCTCCGTTGAATTAAATACAAACAAACAAACATTTTTTCCAAGTAAATTTGTATTGGTACTGCAAATCAGCAAATAGTCATCATCATCATCAACAGCAGATAATATTTCCACAACATTTAGCTACAGGGAGTACCATCATAACTTCAAAATTAACATAATTGTGGAGCTGGACAACTAAATTCCAATTCAGAAGATTAACGATAGTCCCATGATGAAGCATCCGGCAGCCACCCAAGGGCTAAGTCTCTCACCTGTTTCACCAATAATTCTTACTCCAGTCAGCTTAAAATAAGTGAGGAACCAAGTAATATACCAAGTTCCATAAAGATATAAGTCTGGGTTTTATCTACATAGTTTAAAGCAACCTAGGACTAGGAAAATAACATATATAGCAAGCATTGAGCAAAGGACAAAAAGATGGGAAGAAGCAGACACTGTAAACAAAATTTGAAGTGTATCCACTCTGGTAAAGAGGGCTCTTGGCTATCCCATTAGTTAACTGTCTCGACTATGAGAGTAAAGTGCAGATTATGAACCAAATGTAATGCTGTAGGTAGATCATGGACGCTAGTCCGGAAGTTAACACTTAATAATTACCTATTCTAGCAGCTTTCCAGAAGACACCTCGAAACCTGCAGTTTGGCATGTAGTAATTCAGTATGTAGATGAAAACGGTTAAGCAGGAACAAGAGACACCTATTGATAAATGAATGCATATGCATGGCATGTAGTAAGACATGACAGATGTAAAAGCAAGTACAAAAGAACAATGACAACATGTTTCTTTTTTCTTCTTAATTGAACTATAGGATATATTGAACTCAAAGTTCAGAATACAACTTTCAAGGATACCTCCGTAATCGAAACCCAGTGTGCCTAACAACATTTTTCTATAGTATTCTACTCTGAAGCCCACTATTTATCTGATAATAGGTGCCATTTGCTATAAGCATAAGCCTATAACTACCAGAAATTGATTGACCAGCATAACGTGAACATAACATGCCAATCATACTCTTACTAAGTTGAATATGTGAATTAGCCAATCTAGTTCAAGTACATGAACAAATCCAGGGTGGTGGCCACTGGCCAGATAAGGACTCTATGATCTATCAGGAATTTATGAAAGCATACGTTTGAAGATGTGCTAATTATAACAATCAAAATTGCTGAACATGAGCAATCAACCATCTAGGATGGAACCCAGACTCTTTAGCCATAGACTGCATGAAAAACTCAAGTGCAGAATAACTTGATATGCACAACTACAAAACCATAAGAAATCGTACCCAGTTCTGCTTTCAAGAACTGCAGGAAATTGCAGCTTCACATACGTGCAGGCACAAATGCCCAACAGCACCACCGTCAGGAAAGAATGGAAATTGAAAAGTGCCGACTGAAAACCCATAGGAAATAATATAAGCACTCAAATTCTTCAGCAAACATCAGTTTTATTTACTGTTCAGATAATTGAAGACCAGCAACCTTTTCATTTTCCCAACAATAACACAAGTCCAATTCAAATAAAATGGGAACACCTTACCATAATTCTTTCTAAATAACCACTGTCGTGAAACTGGTCCGGCTCCCCTGATCTCTACAAACACGAAGAGTAGATTCATTCACCACATATTTATTTAAGGCTTTCCTTGGTAAAAAAACAAAAAAAACAAAACGTAAGCACACACGTAAAATGCAAAGCAGCTGAAACTTTTAGCAACCAAGTCTAAACGCCACCATCTGATCTGCACATGAACATTCCATCCAGATAAATAACTCCGTAGTAAAAAAATGTTGGCAGAAAAAACAGCACTATTCGCCGAACACGCCAAGCAAAAAAAGAGCCCAATTATTACAGATATTTCCAACTTGGTGGTTTGAAGATTATACATGAATGAAATTATGAACAATTGCCTAGCACCACTACTTATTCAATGGATTTCTTCTTATCTTCCTGCATACATATTACAAAGTAGTAGTAGGATATATATTTTTTCAATTAAACTCTGAAAGTCATAAATCATAATCCAAAAAGAGTACATGTTAACTACAACATACAAAATCCAAAAAACTTGATGCTCCTAAAGAGAAACCTAATAACAAAATAAATTGCAAACTATCAGCATTATTATCAGAAAAAGCACCAAAAGAGACTAAACGATCAACAATCATCCAGCTAGTATTTATTTAAGTCGTCTACAGAACCAATAAGTTTAGCATAATGCAGCGAGAATCTAGTAATTACACAAACAAAAAATTAATTCAGTGTTGAATCCATTAGCGATGAAATTATAACTATCAGATTTATGCATTTGCTCAATGAAAGTCAAATTGAAACTAGAGAATCATTGGGCATCGAGTGATTACCTTGAAACGGAAACGGTGATTTCAGCGATGGCGGAAGATCGAATTCACTAGCTTTTCTTCGAGTTCAATGTTGAAGAAGCAGTTTTCAGAATTAGAGAGATTTTACTGTGAAGAGAGAGAGTTAAATTACGTCAGCTAACAAATGGAATTGGGTATACACGTCAGTGGCTCTAGTTGCAGAGAGACTTAACCCGTACTTATTGGGTCAGTTGTTCCCAAAGTGAAGTCTTAATCCAATTTTGAGCCTTAACTGCGTTCCACTAAACACTCCATAATTTATTTAAAGAAATTGAGAACGCTACTCATACTAATACTAATAAAGCACATCTTTCTTTTTTATATAATCTAGCTTCAGAGTTAAACAAGCAGTCCAGAAATAACCGCACCGACTGATTAGTGACTGGGACGTTACAAATGATATCCGAACCGAACCAGCCAAAAACTCACAAGGGGTGGACGGTTATTCGGAACAAGGTACAACAAGCGCAATTTAAGAGCGTTGAATGTAAGGCCCCATAATTTTAGAGAGGTTAAAGGAATTGAGAACGCTACTGATACCAACAAGGTGCACCATTCTTTTCGAAAATCCATCTACAAGAACTCCAACTTAACTCTAGAGCAATTCTAGGATGGTGACCTACTGAAAAGTTCTTGGTGTGTGCACGAGTGAGGATAAAGTGCGCGGATTAAAACGCGGGTTGGTCTGTGGGGCCAACATATCACATCGAAGAGCGGCCCAAAAATAATTGCGCCGGCCTTTCGGCCATTAGTTACAAATTTACTCTCCAAACCCTTTAATATTTGTTGAGAAAATTGGAGATGGATTAAAGTTAAAATTTTCACTTAAATCGGCACAGTTCCAAACTTTTCAACTTGGTTGAAACCTACATCGGTTTACCCATTTTTTGTTACTTAGGCTTTGTTCTCTTCGTCTGAAGAATCTGAACAGAACTAAATTGAACTGGTCTGCATCTAGTCATTGAAACCATTTGCGGAATATGGAATATGTAAAGCACGGGGTGATTTCGTCTTCCGCATTCATTCGATCGAATGTGAGGATCCAAAGTTTTGGACTTACACGGACGGTGCCTGCAAAAGGTTGTTATAAGCTCAACACGGATGTCAGTTCGCTCAAATCCTAAGAGCGCAACGATTAGGGGCTTTATACGGAATGCCATGGGAGTTTCGTACTTAGGATTTTCCCGCATTGATGATGTTCTTGTTGAGTTGGCTTAACTACTAGCGCTTCGTGAGGGATTGTCTCTAACTTGGGACCGGCGTATTCATAAATTAGAGGGCGAGATAGATTTTGGAACAATCTTGTGTCTGTTGATATCTACTAGTAGCACTCTTGACAGCGCACTTCACGTCTTGTTGGATGACTGTCGGAAGCTTATACGGTTGTCGTGGACTTGCAAGCTTCAGCTTGTCAAAAGGGAGAAGAATAATGTGTACTGATATATTTTCCAAGATGGGTCACAATATTGTTAGATGAAGAGCGTGGGAAGATGTTCCTGGAGCTCTAATGTACGTCTATAATAGAATTCACTATTGAGTCGATGAAAATACTATAAACGTAGTTATATAAAAATGAATGTAAATATATATATACCCACCGGGTAAACCTGTATCTAAGTTATGTAACATGTAATTGCCAAACAATTGACATGGTAAATGTATGAAATGAAAAGAAAAGAGAAATAATGCATGAATTAATAAGTAAAATCAATTGAATTATTCAAAATTTAACTGACTTGGTGTTGCAATACCGGTTAATTTATGTCTTGATTAGTTGACTTAAACTGGGCTACGAACAATGGGCTGTAGTGATTGAATTGGGCCACATATGGACTAGGATACATGCTCAATAAATGCGATGAGCAGCCCAGGTGCACAAACCGGCATGATATTTGCCCCAAACTTTTCTCCATGTTATGGATTGATTTGTTACGAACTAGGCTAGAAGAAGAAAAGTTAGCACTTAGAAGTGACCGACCCAATTCGACGAGTTTGCTAGTTCGTAAGTGCGTCGGGTCGATTCGATCCTTTACAGAGAATCCTCATCATTCATCATCAGAACTCAGAAGCAGCAGCGGATCTTTTGGTTAGTTGCCCAGTTTCATCTTACATTCTCCAAATCAGTCAGTTTGCAGAATTCACTTTCCATTCAAAATTTTGAAATAGATTTTACTTTCTCTCTCTCTCTCTCTGTATTTTCGTTAAAGTTAGGCTTTGAATCGAGTGAAGTGAGATGGATCCGGATGCAGTGAAATCCACCCTTTCTAATTTGGCCTTCGGCAATGTTTTGGCTGCCGCAGCTCGTGATGTACAGAAGGTATCATCATCACCACCTTCTCCATAGTATTTCATTGAGCAATTAATTAATTGGAAATTTGGATTCAGTGATTTTCTAGATTTATCCAAAATGATGCTAATTGGAAAAGGCTGTTAGGTTCATATTTCATTTACTGGTTGGTTTGTGTATGTATATGTGGAATGAATAGTTTATCTCATATCCTGGTTGTAGTAGAAGAGTTGTTGTTTTGTCTAGTAATAGTTTCATTTCTTTTCAACAAGTTCAATGCTGTTTAGGCTCTTTAGTGTGTATCTGTTTACAATTGGCAGCTGATTCTGTTGAAATGTGGAGGATGAAGTTAGTTTTTCGTTCATAATTTGCATTAGTGTGAGGTCTTTGTTTCGAAAAGGGCTCTGACACTTACAGCAACTGGAAGGGATGCTTGCTGTAGTATATATCAGTAGATAGATAGTGTGGGTATGGCATCAGGTTGAGTTTAGAGATAGATATTTACTTACAGGTCTCTCTTGCTTTTGCAGGAGATGGTGGCCCAAGAGAGATCGAATGCATCCACCTCTTTTAATGAGGAAGTAGATCTTGATGAATTGATGGATGTAAGTTGAAGATACATTTCTGATATATTTTACGTTTCTTAGTAGTTTATTTTTTTATTTATACTTGTCAACTGCACGCAGGATCCGGAGCTGGAAAAATTGCATGCTGACAGGATTGCAGCTCTGAAGGTAGGTCTGTTATTTGTTTCTCAAATGTGCTTGAGCTTATCAATTTAAAGGCTGAGATTTCAATATAATCATATACTACATACTACTTACATCTCCTGGAATTCATTACAGAAAGAAGCTGAGAAGCGACAACAATTGAAAACCCAAGGGCACGGGGAGTACAGAGATGTTACTGAAGCAGACTTCTTGGGAGAAGTCACTGGCAGCGATAAAGTGATTTGTCATTTCTACCATCGAGAGTTTTATCGTTGCAAGTAAGGACACTATTAAACGTGTAATTAGGACTATGTAGAAATGGGGGTAAATTAAATGTCTGTAATTTTAGAGAGGTAGTAAATTATAACAAGTAGTATTATTGTAAGGGCTTGTATTAGAAAATGTTATAGAGGATGCATATTCAGGAATATTTGCGTATTCTTTGACGAATATGTGCCTTTTCCTCCTTTTCGAAACCACTAACCCATTACATGTAACTTATGGTGGTGAATTCCCAGGATCATGGATAAACATTTGAAGATCCTTGCTCCAAGATATCTAAAGACCAAATTCATTAAACTGGATGCTGAGGTCAGCTTTGAAGAGCCATTTTGCTTCATATATGTTTTAATTCATCAATTGGCCGCATTTGCATTGGCTAAAAGAATGTTGGTTTACTGGCTTTGCATATTTTTTTGCAGAATGCTCCTTTCTTCGTTTCTAAGCTTGGAATCAAAACATTGCCTTGTGTCATACTATTCAGGTTTGATCCATGTCTTGTTTCTTATCCAGAGCCTGCCTTTTGTTATAGCAATTATTGATATTTTGTTAGTTCTTTTTATTATACGAGTGATGCCAAAAGCAGATTGATTCATTTTTCCAGTTGCATTGGATTTGGGTTTCACAGCTGTTACCATTAAGTTGCTTTATGACTTGTTTCTGGTATCCTGGCAATCCAGTGTGTATATGTTATCGCCTAGCAGGGCTGTGTTCCAAATAATCCAACACTCCTCCAAAGCTTTACAAATATATCGTTTGTGTGTGTTGTATTGTTTGTTTTATACATATAGTATTGTTTTACAAATTTTATCCTTTTTGGTATGTTGTTTTTGGCGGTATCAGATTGCTATTCAAACTCAGGATGTAATCAATTTACATATTTCATCCTACTTAATACTTCAGTTTTCTCAACAACAATATGTTCATAGTTTTCTGCTGTATCATTTGATGCTATAATGTCATTACTCTCAGTCCGAAATTAAAGAGAGTAGATATGATCAGGATTGTTTCCCTTGTGTAGCCATTTTTAGGTTTAAGGCTTTAGTAATATACTAAAAAAGAACCAATTACCTGTATGCAGAAAGGTTGGACCAAAGCGCTTAGGATATCTACTTACCTGACCCCTTGTTAAATGTCCGTCTAAACCTTCTTGTTCTTACTTGCTTGAAGTTTGGAAAAGATTATCTAAGAATTAACTTAGTATCAGATCTTTAGTCACGTCTCATTGTGGATAGGCCACTGCTATCAATTAATTTTGGCCATTTCTGTATCTGGGATCTTTAGGAAGTGTTAAAGTTGCAGTGATAGAATTGCACTTATCTGTTTTTGGTTTGAAGTCTTTGAGACTTGTACTTCTGCCTTGAGGTCTAATGATTTACTTACTTGGAAATTAATCTGCAACTTCTAGTTTTTCATATCACCCTTGCATGCATTATCATTTTTTGGGATTATACTTTTTATAGACCATCACTCTTATGACTATTTGAACTTCAAACTTTTCCACTCTATATCTAGGAAAGGAGTTGCATCAGATAGGCTCGTCGGTTTTCAAGATTTAGGAGCTAAAGATGATTTCACCACAAGGACCCTCGAGGCTCTCCTGTTGAAGAAAGGTAATGCATGTTAGGTGGAAAAAAACATGCTATCTTGTACCCTAAGATTACCTCTTTGTTGTTTCTAAACCATTTTACTTCAGGGGCGGTTGAGGAAACTAAACGGGAAGAGGATGATGATGACCGTGAAGATTTACGTCGGACAGTGAGGTCATCTGCATATGATTCTGATTCTGATTGAGAAGAAGATCAAACGACTCAATCTCGTATCCAACAGTAGTGTGTTGTGCATTTTATATCCTCCCGTGCTCTCTGCACCAATTTAGGAAGCTTTGTTTCGGGAACTTGCTTAATACTTAAGCTGGAATTTTGATTAGGAAGAAAAGTACAAGGTATGCTGTATTATTTTCAATCTAGTTGATTAGTCTTATGACATTTCTTTATTTCCAGAAGCAGCAGAGTTATGGAATGGGTTGATTTCCAACATTGGAGACTGTAAACTAGTTTAGAATTATCATATGTAACATCATACAACTGGTTATGTTTTCTTCTCCTGGCTGCTCTCATTGGTCGTGCTCTTTTTGTCACCCTTTATTTATTATCCGTATAATACTTTTTCTGGCCATTTTTGTGGAATATTTGTAAATCTACCTCTGTTTTTGCCATATGATTTCAAAAGCTGTCATCAGCGGATAAAATATCCATTTTAACATCCACAATTCACACTGATAATCAGATCAGACAGACAGACTGTTCTACAGCCACTTGCCATTTATCTCTTTTACTACATTTGCCAGGTAGTACTACTTGTCAAATGGGATATTATGGCTGGACTCCTTCAGGTACGTAAATAATTCAACTGGCCGTCCTCAGGTTTGAGACATCGTAACTCATTCTTTCTGTGTTAGTATTAACATTTTACTAATCCTGTTGCCATAAGCAAAAATAATACTCTACTCCAAAGTTACTATCTGTTTTAGCACTCATGATAGTAATGTTCAAATAGAAATTCAGTCAGTGAGTCAGACTTTTGCTTGCTCCAATATTTTGTAGTTTTGTATGACAGACAGATATTATTCCAAGGGTGCATTTGTTAATGTTATTCCACAGTTGGGCTAGTCATAATTTAGTAAAACCTCAGGGTTCTAGCCATTAATTAGTCACTTGCTATAAATTCCAGCCCCAACCTGATGAAGCCACTCGCTTCTTTTCCTCTGTTTCATTGCAGAAATTTGGCTCTACATCTCTTATCCTTAAACCATACCCATCTTTCTTGCTTGGTTTCATAGAAATCTTCTTGGAACAATTTCAATAGCATGAACCATGCTGCATGTTCTTAGTGACGTAAACACCCTTGCTCGATTCACCGTAAACTCAATCCTTCTGAGTAGTTCACACCTTGTTCAATCCTTTTCTGTTGTGTTCCTCTATTGGTGCTATGTTTTCACACGAACAGAGCAAAAATCTCTAATCCATATCCCTCTTGTAGCTAGGTATAAATATGGTTTGCCAATCCTCTTAATATGTAGAGGAAATTTCTATCATTCATAATATAACAATCGCATGCTTGCAGTTTATGAAGGGAAAACCATGAAAAGTGTGGTCACCATTAATTTTGCTCGTAGACCACTTTAAATATGCAAATAGACAAACACCAATGCACCATTCAATTAATTTCTCCTGATTTAATTGTTTGTGTTTTCCGCAGTTTCAAAATAAATATAAATAATAAATAAAAAGAGGTGTTTTGATACCAAAAAAATGGCCATGGTGAGATACAACAACATCGTCACCATCTTCTTATTGTCCATGATTGTTTTATCTGTGCAGAGGCCGATGAATTAGATGAATGCAGACAACTGTGCTCTGTGAAACAAGTGTGTCGTAGCTACTGCGACGGGGTGAATGATCCTGCTACACTACTGAATTGTTGCACATCGTTTTGTGAAAACAGGGGATGTAGCCATGATATTGGTACCTGTGATATCTCTAAGAGAAGCCCATTGTTGACCGAACTATGTAATGAAATTTGTGGTTGTTTTCTTTTTTTAAGACCAACAAAGAAGTATTTTATATATACTTTGTTTTTTGTGTGTGTGTAATAATATGGAGTTTTTATTTTTAATTTTGGCATGTACTTGAATGATAATAAAATTTCATAGGGAGAAATTATATATAATCTCTGACCGGGCGGAGCCAGGAATTAAAAGTGGGGGTGGTGATTTATAATATGACAAGATACTTATTCGAAAGTTGAAATTTGATAAAAAAAATACACTAACAAAAAAAATTAGAGGTGGCAAAATATGAATTTTACAAAAATATACATCTGATAATTAAAAAATTCCAAAATTTGAGGTGGTGGTCGCCTCTCCCCACCCCTGACAACTAATATTTCACACTTAAATATATTAAACGCCACAAAATTAGCGATTACCGACTAATGACAACTTGAAGAAAAGAAACATAATTCATGAGGAGGTTGTTACAATTTGCAAACTGTGCTTTGAGGAGCAGTCGGCTATCCATTTGCTCCTTAGGTGCAAAGTAACAGTTTTGGTGTGGAGAAAAATCGCTTGTTGGTTGGATTGCTCAGTTGGCACCTGTACTACGCTGTAGGAGTTAGTAAATGGTGAAATCTTAGTTTATTCTAACTTAAATGGAAAGTTGAAATCTACCGTGGTTCGAGGCGCTCTATGACACTTATGAAAAATCAAAATGGGGTGTTATTTATCGTTAAAACGCTCCTTTCGTCTTATTCAGAGTTTATTGCAAACTCGTCACCTTCGAGCTCTCGACTTCTTGCTAGTGCGAATACATATTAGACGAAGGAGGTGGTCAAGGTTCTAGTTTCATCCGCAATCACTTCTAGGATAAGAGTATCTCTATATGTATAATCCTTCGGTCTTGGATTGTTGTTGGAGTTGTAATTTTTTATGTGACTCGTAATTTCTTTGTTGTGCATTCATCAGTAAACAATCCTAAAGCACTAGCACTCTAGGCCATACTTTTTCCACCCATGTAATGGCAGGTTAATTAGGGAATTTTATCCAAACTGGTAGAACACGCAACACATCATCCTTCAGGGGGAAATAGGCTTCCATTGTCGAAGAAACATGTGGCCATACAAACTACACACCCTATTCAACATAATAGCATAAACAGCAGTGAACTGCATCTTATGGTGGCAATGTCACTCTCTGGCATAATATGACATCCGATATACTCTTTCCATGCCTGTCGATTCGTCTCGAGCAGTTGACACCACCATCCAGGATGTTACGAACCACGACATTTAGAGAATGAATCCCTTTAACCTCATAAATCTCCACCTTCACATGTTCGCTCACCCACTTGTCTCTTCTTTCTACATCGTCTGCACTTGGAAATGAAGACTGGTTCAAGAGATTCGACACAACTTCCTTCACCCATTTTGATGTCACGATCATCTTAAGCCCCTCGATATCAGGTGGATGGTGTGGGATCAAAGAGAAGTTCAGGTCATTTCCTTTGTCACCAGCCCGGCTATGAGCTACATCATACAGAGGAATAGATTGGCCAGCTGGGGCAGGTTGGCTTTCTGGAACTAACAATTCGTTGATAAAGTTATGTGAAGCATGCTTTGTTTTTTCAACTACACAGGTGGCGTTTTGATCAGTCGACCTGAAACAGTCATTTCCAGATACAGAAGTTTCCCAGAAAACGCATTCACGTCCAACCTGCATGATAAAAATGACTGACAATGACATTATGATTTGAGGGCCAATGAAAAACCTGTAAGTGGCTTTATTGACAAGCTACATTAACGTCACCACAGTGAAAATGAATAAAAACATAAGCGGCATATATATGTGGAGATGAGAAGGGAGTGAAACGAACCAATTGTTTCTTGAGAGTGATCTCTCTATTGTATCCAGTGCTGCACCAAGTAAATGGAAAGGTAAGTATGGTCAGGAAACTAATGATAAGTAGTTTCTGTTTCTAAGAAACTATAAGAGTTATTTCCTCATTTTAAAGGAAGATTTGTGTAATTCAAGGCCTGATGATGAGCCTGAAAGAAGAGAACTATATCGAAATAAAATTACCTGATGCCTCCGCCACCAGCAGGGCCGTTGGTGTATAATGCGGTGAACTCTTTCGTAAACCAGATTGCATGGTGCTCTTTCAAAAACAATCCATCCATACGCAATCTAATATCTCCACTACTTGGTAATGTATCACCCACACATGCTGCCTTTATGCTATCTACGCCAATAATGTATGATACGACTTGGTCGGAAATGCCAGGACATAGTTCTTCTATCCATGCCTTTACCTGATTAGGAGAATGATAAAATTATGCAAATTAAGTCTGTATGACCACCATGTTGCTCAATGAGTCAATGTTACTGCTAGTCTGCTAGAAGTGGTAATACAAAAGGGCAATCCATTTGATTTTGTGATTAAGATATGTTATTTATGCGCACCAGCATCCTCGAAAGAGAAAAGAGTAAAAATTGGTGATAGATGCCAGTTACTTTTGTACCAAAAATTCAGCAGCTTTAGCACGCTCTACAGATTTGTAACCTCCATAGGAGATTTCTCCCCAGCCTTTCCATCCACAGTCCTGAAAGCAGTATAACCATTTTCAACGAAGCAAACAAGATATGTTGAATATTACGATAGTACTTACTAAGAGGACTACATGAAAATGCAACATGCTTGGATGAGATAGTTCATTCACAAAAAGGTCCATGTGAGGATAGGAAAAATGGGTACCTCTGATCTTAGCATCAATAATGTCTGGGGTACTGATTCTTTAGAAGGCTTCGCCCCATAGCAGAGAACTCTGCTATTAGAGATTGGTTGCAATTTTACATCCCGAATATCTATGATCTGTTAATATAATTATAAAAGATATTGCATTTCAGCGTCTTACATAGTATTTCTATTCAGACTGTGTGTATGAGGTACCCTGTGCACAAGGTACCAAATTCAGATTCAACTGTTTATTTATTTACCACATCCGGAGTAATGTAAGCACTAGGATCCCCGATTTCATACAGAAGCTGTTCAGCACAAGTGTTAAAACTTAAAATTCCTCCACTGCCTTCTGCTTTTGCAACACATACTGTCCCGTCAAATGTAACTTCAGCAAATGGAAGAGACACGTCCAGGAGATCCTGGAAAGACATGTTTCGATGCTTATCACCTAGAAAACAGCACAAAGACACACTTAGATCTTTCTTTTAATCATACTAGTAAGCTAAACCCAGGTGCATGCATCAACTATCATTATGTGACGTTTGTGTACAAGATCACCTGGATGCATATAGTACCCCCCTGTAAGTTGACATCCGCATTCCAGCAGATGACCTGCCAGGGTACCTTGAGCCAGGAGCTGCAAGTCATCCCAATTCCATCCTAATTCAAAAATCTGATTTCCCCAAAAAGTAGTCATTAGGTTTGCAGAAGCTTCTGATTTAAAAGTGCCAACAAATACATTTTGCAATTTCTTTTAAGCTCGTTAAAAGCAGAAGCTGGTTTTGCAAATACTTCTGTGTGTGCTTCTGCTAAAAACAAGCACCAATATAAAAGCTATTGCAAAATGAAATCTCAATCTGCCTAACCAGAATACAGGTTTAAGAACTAAGATCAATACTTCATACCATTGGAGCTAAGAATAGAGCAGCATCAGCAACCCGGGAGGTGATTATGACATCCAGAGCGTATCTCTCCAGACATTTAACAATTGGAGCGGCTCCCATATATACACTGACATCCTACACGGCACACGCATTAATATTTTTTAAATTACAGGAAAGGAAGAGAAGATATCACGTTATCTTTGAACTACAGAAGCTCCACATGTTACATACTCATACAATGTAGGAAAAGACTAAAGACTGCAGAAATCTTACATCATCAATAATTTTGGAATGGCTATCCACTCCTGAATATCCATAACACAAAACAAAATGTTAGTTTTAACTACTGATCCAACTGTTGATGGAGCTAGCTACCATCTCTTTTCAGATGTAAAGTCTGTACCTTGTTCCGAAACAGATGATTGATTAGCCACCCCAACCCTTATATCAATCCCCAATGCGCTGGCAATCTGTATGATCTCCTTCTGAGCACCATAAGGATTCTCTTCACAAGGTGCCAAAATAACAGGGCATATAAATTATGCAGAAAGTAAAGAACAGTCCATAAAACTATAAAGTGAAAAATGTATGCAGTAACACTGATCTCAAAATCAAGAGGCAAGCTAACCCGACAATAAAAAATTCTTACTTGCTCCCATATTAGTAATAATGCAGACTCCTCTCTTCACAGCCAGAGGTAAAAGCAGCTGCATCCACTCCGAAACTGAAAAGGAATTCAAAATTCATCAAAAGCAATAAAGCTTACGAAATTCGCTATATTAATGAAAAGAAACAGCACGAGCAGAAAGTGAATGTATCATGCACTACAAAATTCTTTTTTCACTACTCATCCAATATGTTACTCACTATTCTACCTTCTAGCACAAGAATTGACACAAATTTCCAACCACTGCAGAAAATTCTTATGCTTGAAGTTTGGTTATATCTCCATCTCTTTCATTACTTTTCCATATCATTAGGCAATGGTATTGCAGTGCTGCCTCAAATCACAAGTAAAATAAAGGCGTAACGTCACTTGTGCTACTAAAACTTAGATTTCCTCTCTTTAAAACATTTCCACCAGTAATTCTAAAACATTCCTATTTTTTCTAAAACAACTCAGTAATTCCTATATTTGTAAAAAAACAATAGAAGCCATTTCAGAAATGTTTCCCTATCTTCACTATCACAATCTCACATTCACCGCATTGTAAATTTTCAGATAGACAGTAAAATTAACTTCAAAGTTGTATCAAAATGAAAACTACAACATACTGCGAGGATCATAGCCATGGCCACCGGACTTGATGGCGCGAAAACGCTCCGCCAAAGTCCGTTCGGCTAAGCATTCAAGCACCAAATAGTCCAACTCCTTAACTCTCTGGAGCAGTTTGAGTGCCGCCAGTGGTCGATCACCGCCAAAACCAGCTCCACAGCCTACAACAACCTTTTCCTTTCGCCGTTGGGGACTCTTTCTCTGCAATTGTAAACATCATTATCATCAGAATGTGGATGATCGGATAATTAATTAAGTCGATTGTTTGATCGATAAGAGTAGAAAGCTCACCAGCTTGATTACGCAGTCGAAAGTCTCTGGGTGATTTTTGTTTGATTCTTCCATTGATTATTGATTATGCAGTGAATTCGAAATTACTATTGTGATTAAAGTGAATTACTCCGTCAGAAATTCAGAATTTAAGAATGGTTTTCTCTTCTTTCGGATAAGATCAGAGATGTTGGTTTAATTTTTCAGACTTCTACATCAGTTTTGTTTGTTTTAGCCTTTAGGACTTACATATAAATGTTCAATATTTGCAGTTTCACCCTTACATTTTAAAATTACACTTATATATAAATATAAATGTTCAATTTTAATGTACGTTAATTTTAATATGATCGTAAATAATTACATAACCTAATTTTGATCTTTGATATGATATTTCTCTAGTTAGATCAATCTGGAGATCATAAAATACATAGTCTAACTTATTTTGCTTCGATCTATAACATGATATTTCTGTATTTAGATCAATATGTTGATCATATTATCACATAACCTAACTTATTGTGACGTCAATCTATAACATGATATTTCTCAAGTTAGATCAATATATGTTGATTATAAATTATCCCATAACCTAACTTCTTTTGCCTACGATGATTCTAGATTTGTATCGCATGACTTTAATACTTTAGCGCATAGACTAGCTAAAGATTGTGTGACCTCCAGAAACGGTGAGAGCAAAGTATTTCAATGTGGTTTTTCTTTGGCTTCTTGGCTTTTGTTTGGTAAAATGAGTTTACTTACGTTTTATATTGTAAATGTTTGACTCACACAAGAATAATTCCAGTTGCAAACTTCAAGCGCGTGTGGTTCATGACAATACCCGTCCTCTTAATCATCTTCTCTCTCTTTTTTGTATACTCTCTCTACACGAAAATAAAACGTCATCCTCCCACACAACAGGTGCTTTCCTTCCACCAACATCTCCTGACCAACCTTCCCTTCCTCTTCTTTTCTGTCTCCTTTCTTTCTCACTTTATCATCCTTCGTTACGTACCATGCAAAATAAAAGGTTTTATCATCGTTTTACACCCTTTTTCCCAAATCAATTTATCTGTGGTGTTGTGTTGTGAAATATTCCTGCTCCTCGAAATCTACAAATGCAATTTAGACCAAAAATGCCTAATCATAATATCCACCACAGCTAGCGTACGTACTTAGTGCATAAGCATGTAGTTCACTTTACTCTAATGTCGTCAGACCCTAAAACCAGGTAAATCGAAATGTTCGACACAAAAAAACTTTATAAAGATCAACAATGTATTTATTTACAATATATAAGTAAGTAAATGCAAAACGTTTGTTAAGAAATTAAATAATAAATCTAGAAAATAGAAACCAAGAGTAATAATCAACAAATAGCGTATTGCAAAGTTCTAGTAGTAACCTTGAATGAAGAATGCAAAAGTTGCATCTTCATGGAAGAGAGAGTACCAGTTGGGCAAATAAGAGGAAGTAAAGTACCGACATTGCAAATAGAGGCATGATGAGAGATCATGAGATGATTACTAGGGCGCCGTCACTTAACGTTTCTCCACACATCCCTAGAATCTTCCTTCTTCCCTGTTTATCACTGAATTCAAATTCCAGTTACTCCAAAGATCCTTGTTCCTGCTACTCCCTCAACAAATCCAACCAGATTCCTCCACTCTTATCTGCTCCTCCGTCTCTCTGTACATACATACATTCACCGTTCATAATCCCCTCCGATTAGTAACTGTACAATTCAATTTCTGTTTAGCTCTTGTGTTACATTTAGGTAAATTGTTATATAATGGGTTCAAGACCTAGGTATCCTCCGCCGGGAATGGGTGGAGGCCGTGGTGGCGCTGGCCGTGGCGGAATGCAACCAAATCCTGGATTTCTGCCACGAAACCCTACCCAGCAGTATGGTCACAGGAGTGGCAATCCGAACAACCAAATGTTCCAGAACGCTCCGCAGCAGCAGCAATGGATGAGGAGACCTCAGCTTCCGCCACCTGCTGATTCGAGAGTTGATGAGGTGGAGAAGACTGTTCAATCCCAAGCTGTAGATTCGAGGTTTGTTTAGAAATTTAATTCATCTCCTAGGGTTACGAATTGTTGCTTCTATGTTTGGAATTGTAACTTGAAGCTGCATTTTATATTTCCTTGCCGTTTAAGTAGTATTTTGCTATATGTGAGTACTAGTTAGTTTGCTGTGTTATTGTTGTTTTTACCTAGAAATTTCATGCTGAATTTTGGATGTGAGATTTATTTTTTTTGTGACTGAAATCCTGAAAATAGTGAATTAGGAATATATAGTTTGGATGTGAGATTTGTTTTTCCTGTGACCACGTTTATGTTTGCTAGTATGCTCTTAAATTCTCATTTTAGGGAATTAGGAAGTCACGGTTTTGTAACTTTGGTTTGACATACATGGGGCTAGTCGTATAATACTCCCCAGAGTTTTTGATGAACTTAGAAACCTCATGGCATGGCATTGAAGTGCTTGATGTTAAGATCTTGGTATGACGTAAGAAGGTTGCGGTTCTATTCTACTTGATGTTAAATCCTTATTCTAAATGATGTTAAATCCTTCTCTTTTTGGCTCTGTATCATTGATATGGAGTAATGGGACCTACAAACCTAAGATGCTAGGATAGTTGCTGTCTTTCAGAATTCAGAAACCATATGTAACACACATGATAGTCAAACTGAATTCAGGGGCTATCTAGTGTTTAGTTACTGATTTGAGAGTTTATCTAGTTATATGAAGTTTAGATCACCGAAGTTTTTTGTACCAGCTTCTAAGTTCTAAGTGTTAAGCCTATTATTGTTTTATATTTAATTATGAGTTTGGGAAATTGATTACGGTCCTGTTTTCTTAATCAGATCAGAAGATTGGAAAGCACATTTAAACTTACCGCCAGTAGACTCTCGCTATAGAACAGAGGTAAGGTTTTCATTAATGCATGTTTTGTTTAGATTTTAATGTTGCTTTGCAAATGCCATTTGATTGTCGGCATCCTTTGCTCTAAACAATTATGATTCTTCAATGTCTTTCCCCTTTTTAATGTTTTAATTTTGATGGAAGGATGCTTACCATGTAACAACTGATGAACTGGGTCAGCAAATATTAACTATAGGAGATTCATTACCTAGATTTTTGAAAACCATACTCTCCCGTACCATAGGAAACTTCTCAAATATACATAATATAAATGGAAATTCTTTTACCCCACCAACCCTAAAAGTTAACTTATAAGAGACAAAATTAACAATCTTTACCACTCACTAGTTCATTCTTCATTTTCTTCCCATAACATAACTCCCACTGTTGACTTTCAAACATTCTTTATGATTCTACTCGATCTTTGTGCCCAAAAAGTGGGGAAATTTTATCGGGTGGTTCTCTGGAGTACTCCGGTTTATATATGTGGTGTGTAGCTCAGTTGTTATCTTTATTAGCTAAAGTGAATGTCCGTGAAGCTTAAAATATATATATATATATATATATATATATATATATATATATATATATATATATATATATATATATATATATATATATATATATATATATATATTTTTTTTTTTTTTAAAGTCAAAATATGTTATTTAGATGGCTGGTTAAAGTTTAGTATTTAAGGAATCTGATTTCTCTCACTTGAGATAAATATTACTCGGGATGCCAAAGTTGTTTGGATTTATTATTATTATTATTTTTATTATCATTATTATTATCATCATTATTATTATTATTATTATTATTATTATTATTATTATTATTATTATTTTAACATGTTATATTTTCATTTATTCATTCCTTTGCCCGATGTTTTGATCATGAAGCGTTGATCAATTTATTTTGGTGTTGGCTTCCTGAATCGCGCTTTCATACATTGTAGCGTACTATTTAGTGTCTCCTTATAAAGCTATGACATATTGAAACCTCACGCCAATTGATAACATAGATAAGAATCTGAAAGGCTGTGCACGGAAAGTTTGTTTTGAAGAATAGCTGGTATCCATTATCATCTCTATTACCTGGATCATTTGCATTGTGCTACATATTTGATTATATTATCAGCCGTAATTTTATTAGTTGGTTGAATGATATTGAATTACCTCATTACCTGGCCTGATATGTGTCTTATCTCCCTCTATTATTTTTGTGCACAGACTTATTTTATTTGAAATGGACTCTCAAGCTTTTGTTTTCATAATGAGTAATGTTCTCTTTTGTGCCATATACCATCTGTCATTTGACATTATATATATTATTCGTATATAAACTAGTAGTCCACTAACCGCTTTAGCCCCTGTTTTTTTGTATATCAGGATGTTACTGCTACAAAAGGAAATGAGTTTGAGGACTACTTTTTGAAACGTGAGCTTCTTATGGGAATATACGAGAAAGGTTTTGAGAAGCCATCCCCAATCCAAGAGGAGAGTATTCCCATTGCACTCACTGGAAGTGATATATTGGCTAGGGCAAAAAATGGAACGGGAAAAACTGCTGCCTTTTGCATTCCTGCTCTTGAAAAAATTGATCAAGATAAAAATGTTATTCAAGGTTTGAATTATATCCATTACAAAATAATGTTTGTCTAGGATCTCTCCAGTTTCCGTTATATTGGGAGTATATGACTTGTGTTATGTTCATGTTCATATATGAATGTTTTACATATTCAAGGTTTCCCCCCATGCTACTGGATGGTATAAAGTTGAGCATGTCATAATATGGACATAGGGGGATACTCCTGTAGTAATGAAGAGCTCAACCATTACCATATGCATGCGGTGGTAACTTATACATACACATAAATGTGATGGGTTAACAGAGGGAGGGAGGGAGATAAGGTTCTTGTTTCATGGTTCTTTCATGAGAGAACATCTCAATCCACCTGTTCTGCAATTTGTCAAAATGACGTTTGGCCACACACAGTAATCTTATCTACTACATCATCTTGTTTGACTTACTCGTGTTTGAGAAAGACTAGCATATATAAAGAACAACAGTGGGGCCAATTTCATTATCAATAAAATCTCCATCTTTCTATTTAGATCAGTGTTGTCAATGGCGGCACGATAGTTCCATGGAGCAACCTCGCCGCTACAGCACAGCCTGTAGCAGATGAGTAATATAGCGGCCTGTCGCCCGTGTCAGGCCTTGATCCCAGACTCGATCCTGGATGCGATCGCTGGGGTATGCTTTAGTGGTGTGGGGGGGGGGGGGTTAAAATTGACAATTACCAGAAGAATAGGAGGAAAAAATGCAGATTATGAGTAATATATGACTTACCAAGCACTTATAAGTTCAATAAATTTTGCTTTTCATTGTATTATTATTATTATTGCTATTATTATTATTATTATTATTATTATATTATTTTTTATTATTATTATTATTTTATTATTATTATTTTTTACTGTAGTATCCCGCCCACTATCGTGATCCCGGCTTTTTGTCGCGGTACGCGATTGACAACACTGTTTAAAATTGTATCTTTGGAACATCTCATCCTACCAAGTTTACTGAGTAGAACGTGTATGTGGTGTGTAATGGTGATTATTATATATGATAATTAGCTAGCACAAGTTCAAAGGGCTCTCATTTTTACATGGGTGTTCTTGTTTGATGCTTCAAGTGGTGCCTTACAATGTTTCCTCTTTTGCAGTTGTTATTCTTGTCCCAACAAGAGAATTGGCTCTTCAGACATCACAAGTTTGTAAAGAACTTGGCAAGCACTTGCAAATTGCGGTCATGGTTACTACTGGCGGAACTAGTTTGAAAGATGACATAATGCGTCTTTATCAGCCAGTTCATTTGCTTGTCGGAACACCTGGAAGAATTCTTGATCTTGCAAAAAAGGGTATATGTGTCTTGAGTGATTGTGCTATGCTTGTAATGGATGAGGTATGAAACTTGTGATTCTGTTTTTTTACTCATTTTTATTTTTATCTTTCTCAAGTAGATAATCACACTTCTAGATGTCGTGTTTTATGTCAAAGCTTCTTTATGTGAAACAAACCAAAAGATATTGTTGTGTTTCTCAAGTATATAAATGTTAAAATATTAAAACTTCTTTTGGTTTGTTTAGAGATTTCGTCCTTGTGGACCTTTTGTGTTGAGAAACAAATTATTGATCTGAGAAGATAGATGTATTCAGTATGTCGAGCAAATAGCATCTAAAATCTGTTCATTTAATGCAGTATATGGTGGTTTACTTTGATATTACACCCTATTTGAAATGGGAAGATTGTAAATTTGGAGAAATAGTTAATATCAAGCATTTGTGACTGAGTAAATGCTATCTTTATTTTGCTGGTTGCTGGTGTTTAATTTCTATGGATCAATCATGCATTCTAAGTTTTCCTGTGGGATTTAAAGTTTGCTATACATATTATATGATTCCCTAGAGATTTAAAGAATCAGATTTTAATGTAAACTTACCTTCTATTAACTAATGTTTCAGGCTGATAAGCTTTTGTCCCCGGAGTTTCAACCTTCAATTCAGCAGTTAATTCAGTTTTTACCTGCAAATCGTCAAATACTTATGTTCTCTGCCACATTTCCTGTTACGGTGAAAGATTTCAAAGATAGATTTCTGCGGAAACCATATGTCATCAACCTAATGGATGAGCTTACTCTGAAGGGTATAACTCAGTTTTATGCTTTTGTGGAAGAACGACAAAAAGTTCACTGCCTTAACACACTCTTCTCAAAGGTTCAGATCTTGCCAAATCAGTTGTTATTTGTGTAAATCAGTAACTAACGGTTTAGCTTTGAACTTATTATTATCATTTATCTTTGCAGCTTCAAATAAACCAATCAATCATCTTCTGCAATTCCGTAAATCGTGTAGAACTTCTTGCCAAGAAAATCACCGAACTTGGCTACTCTTGTTTTTATATTCATGCCAAGATGCTTCAAGACCATCGTAACAGAGTATTCCATGACTTCCGCAATGGTGCCTGCAGGAATCTTGTTTGCACTGGTATATTATCTAGATCTTCTTGCAATGTGTGTTCCACGGTTTAGTGTTTAAAATTGGTTTCTGGGAGTAGACAAATCATTCATTAATTTATGATGTGGGTTGGTTCCTAATAGTAATATCTAGACCAATTGTTTGTTAACTATCATTCATTAATTTATGATGTGGTTGGTTCCTAATAGTAATATCTAGACCAATTGTTTGTTAACTATGTAATGATTGAATTTTTACCAACATATGCGTTAATAGAAGTTTTTAACAATTTTTCTTATATTGGAATGACTTGCAGATTTATTCACTAGAGGAATTGATATTCAAGCTGTCAATGTCGTCATCAATTTTGACTTTCCTAAAAATGCAGAAACTTATCTGCACAGGGTAGGTGCTTGCATTTTGGCCCGCTTTTATCATTTAAATGGGTTGTCTTTCATGTTTTTTATGTTTAATGTAGGTTGGACGTTCTGGAAGGTTCGGACACCTTGGACTAGCTGTGAATCTGATAACCTATGAGGATCGTTTTAATTTGTATGCACATCTTTCCTTGTTTTTCCTTTCCCCTTTATCCATCCCTGATTAAGTTTTTTAATTTTCATGTTTCTTTGGCTTTCAGGTATAGGATTGAACAGGAACTGGGGACAGAGATCAAACAGATACCCCCGCATATAGATCAAGCTATATACTGCCAGTAATCAGAGTTGATTCCTGTTGCTCATTGAAGCTGCTGTACTTGTAAGTCATTGCACCAGTGCAAAACTTATATATTTCGCCCACTCTTTTTTTTTGGTTTGTGGTGGGCTGGGGGGGGGGGGGGGTTAGCTCACCTTTTCAGAACAACTTGACATGGTTTAATGTGATGATAGTGTGTGCTACCTTGGATGTCACTATGGGTTCTTTAATTAACTTATACTGGCACCTTTTACATGTTGATGATCTTTCACTGTCATTACGGAGAAGTCATGTTTATATGCTGTATTAAGCTAAAAGTAGTAGAAAAAAAGGGTGGCCTCTGGAGTTTGCAAATGTGTTAAGGTAATCAGAAATTTAGAAGTGAGACACTTCTTAAGAATTACAACAGTTTATAAGTTTGAGAGATGGTTGTGTATTTGAAATGCCTGTTCTGTTGCCACTTAGAAAGAAGCCATTCTCTGTCTATGCGCGTCCAATACTCACTTGGAGAAGTAGTTCTAGAAGTTCGCGCTAAAACACTGTAAAGAGTCTTTAGAGAACACCTGCATGTGTGATTTCTCATCAGTGACAGTCATCACTGATAGAGTTTCAATTTTTATTTTCTCGTACAATTTGAAATTGATAGTATTAAGTAATTCTTCCAATTTTAACTATCTATGTTTTTAAACATTTCAGTGCCTTGCTGCTACTTGCTGCCTGTCTGAGAGGGTGACTGCCGGCATGATGCCTGATAGTATCAGGTTATTAGGAATCATGGTGGTCCTTATGAATGACTTTTGTAATTGACTTTTGATGTTGGCATTCAGATGCCAGGATCCTGGAGCGTCTCCGTTAAAGGGTTAAGATAGCACAGTAACAATTGACCTCTTATTATTTTCCGTAGTCTTTTTGCTTATTTTCTTTAGTCCGGAGCTTAAGCTAAGTCCATGTGCACTTTCCTCATGTCCAATGCGAGAAATTATTGGGGCAACAAGCCTCGTGTCGGGTTCTAGTTTCAGTCAAGTACATAGCATGTGAAAAGAAAAGAACAGTTCTCATTGGGACTGCAATAGTTTGTGGCCCTTGGTGAGTGAAGTAAATGGTTTGAAGTTTATGATCTTGATGGAACTGAACTGAGCAAGTGATGCTCAATTAAAGAGTGGACCAGAGGATAAAGATTGTGCAGTGGATTCTCTTTTGACTGCATTTAATACATTTCGTTGCCCAAACTAACATTGGAGGATAATTGTAGTCATGTTGGTAATACTGTCAACTAATTTGTGGGTTGGTGGTGGTTAGTCATTTTGTAAATTTTAATATACGGAGATTGGTCCATGTTTGAGCTTGATTGTCTCTCTGTTTGGGCCAACAGCGATTGGAGAAGAGTTTCTGTGTTTGCTTGTTACTTCAGTTGTTAGAGTACTAGTACTAGTTAATGAACATCATTATCCTGACAGGCATCACAACTCATATGCTGGATACTCGGTTTAATTGATGCTTATTACTGAGGAGAGAATTCATGTCTAATGTCTTAATTCGTAGAATGTGGCTACTAACTCTTGCTACTGCACTTATTAATACACAGATCGTACAATTGCGACCAGGTTTAAGTGAAGCTGTTTCATTCTTCTTTGAATATTTATGAGATGTGCAACTTAAGATAGGAACATACTACATAGGGTCGAGATAAATCTAGGTTTGGTTTTTGTTAACTATAGCTAGTAAGAATTGTTTTTTAACTGCTGACATTTTTGTTTGGTAGTACCCAATTTGCAATTTATACCCAACCCCCAATAGGGTGGATTCTCACTTCCACACAATTTGAGTCCAACTTATTTTAGAAAAAAATAGGTGAAAATCTATCGAAAGGGGGGAATGGAGTATATTTTTTTGGGACACTGAGGAAAAAAAAATGGAAAAAAAAATGAAAAGAACGGGTATAATGTGCTCTTATGCCTGGTTCTTGTTTGGTTAAACCACTCAATAAGCTGGCTTATAATTAATCTGTTACTCCTGTAATGTTTTTCAAAAACATTTATTGTGTTGTATCACAGTATTTTAGTAAAATGATTGAAACCAATTAGTAAGGTGCATGAAACGTCAATCAAAAACCTATAGATGGAGGATACACAAAAGATGTACACATGGTGGGGAATGCATGTGGAAACAATATCACTTTCATTTTCATTTTCTCAATATGGGTTCAGTTCTTTCCTTATTGTGTGGCGGAGATATTAATGAAATGAATGACCCTCCAAATGGTTCGATGTGTTGTTTAGTTATAAGGCCTAATATGTTGGCAACACTAAGATTATCATGTCGTAGTCAAAGCTTTTGTAGCCGCGTGCTAAGTTGAGATACTCCGTATCCAAGAGGTTATGGGGTCATATTTGTCCAATGCCAACCATTGTATAGTTATATTGTATCTCAAAAAATAAAAAAAATTATCGTGTAGTAAAATGATGATTAATGCATATAGTATGTTAAATAATAAATGAATGAGTTAAGTCTCAATTTCACTATATTTATCTTACGCTAACCTGGTCAATTATCTATATTTGTGTGCCTCGTAATTTGTTAGATTTTGAAGGTTTGTGAAACATAATTCCTATAGCTAGGATAAATTGGATAAACTTGGACATGCAATCAAAATAGGAAGCGTAGAAAATTATTAGAAGAAATAATTCGTCTAGGATATACCAACAATGGGGTGAAACCGTGAAAGGTCTAATATCAATCAAATTTTCTTCTCCGATATATAGTACCCTTTAAAGTTGGCATTAGAGTCACATCAAATTATGGGGGTAAAAAGTTTTAATACTTTAACGTGAAGGTATTATATATTGAGTTGTAAAAATACAAACTTTGGAAATGTAATTTGCCAATTACACATTGTTTTTGGTAAAATTAATTGACCCTCTGTGGTTAACACTAGGGTCAAACTGTGACTGTGGTTGGACTTTGGAGTCAAAAGAAATCCAAAATTGAGGAAATTTGACTTATCAGTGTAATGTACATACTGTATGATCTTTCTGATGATCCATCAAAATGAAGAAAATCTGCAGCAAATCCGGCAAATCAGCCAGCCAGCCTGCAAATAACCACTCCTGAAAGAAGGTAAACAACAACAATCCAAATTCAAAGTTTCAAACTTGAATGACTGATAAATTATAATTATTCAATTTTATCTCTTCTTGATGTCAATTGAAGACTATTCACAAGAAAATAAAGGTTCAACCTTTAATGCATTTTCTGCAGCAATCCGTACTCTCTCTTGCCTCATAATTATCTGTGTCACACCCAGCCATTAATGAATGATTTCTCTCTCTCTCTATTGTGATTTGTGAACCATGAACAGTGAAAAGCTATACATACACATGGGTGGTGTGTGTATTGGAGGAGGAAGGAAGAAAGGATTCCATTTTCGAATTGATTGCAGAGAGCATGTCCTTTCACCATTGAAGGCATCACATTTATTGCTTCCATCTTCAACACCATGAATGATTGTGGGGTAACAAACACACTCTACTCTTTCTCTCTCTCACATGGAATTAGGTCATCTTGCATTTACTTCTCATACAAACAGTACAGTACCCCTTTTGCTTTCTTCATTTTTTCTTTTCTTTGTTTGGAGTTTTACCCAACATTTTTTCTTTCTTTCTATCTTCTGGAAATAATAGTAGTAGCATTCAACCTCAAAAGTCTTACGGCAGTATTCCTTTCGTTCATTAATTCAGCTGCCTCCATTTATGGGTCTATGTTTTCTTCATTTAGTAATCATATCTTCAATTCTTAGTTTCTTTATGTGTTACAGTGTTAGTGTATGTTTTTACATTACATGTCATTGACTCATTCGGCGAAATGCTATTCATTCAGTAATCATCAGTATATAATGCAAAATATACCCATCAAAATTCAGTGTAAATGTGTAGTACATGCGAATTTGAAAATGGTCAAATAAACTCATCTAACTTTATCTTTAATGAAGTAATACATATATAGTTCGTGGAAGGTATTGTATTGATAAAGTTATAAGTGTGGATGGAGTATAGGGAATTATGTTCTGTCCTTTTATAAGCAAATCTAAATTGAATTGAATTTAATAAACCGAAATGAGTGCTTTTTAAGAGGAAAGAATAGTGGTTGAGGCTTTGTTCTGTTCTCTTCCTCTGAACTTAATTGAATAAAGTTGAACTGAATTTATTTGTAGTATAAAATACTATTAAGCAAATATGAATAGAACTGAAGTGAATGCATCTAAAATGAACTGAAAATAAACGATTTTCAGACGAAGAGAACATAGCCTTAATGGAGTAGTGATAAATAAGGAGAGAAAAATAATGAATAATTGGCTCGAAAAAGCTCGAGCCGAGCCTTAACAAGTTCGAGTCGAGCTCATGATGAAATTTGAAAAACGAAACATATTAAAATGTGAAATAAGATGTTAAAATTAAGGAATTTAAAATTAGATTAGACATTACAAATCAACATGCCAAATGATGAAATTATCAAAGTCTAACGAAATTCATAGATAAATAATTCAAAAGGGAATGATGGGCTTGAAAGTTTAGACTATAGTATGAAGGGCATACATATATGTTGAGCTTAACGAGCCGAGCCGAGTATTTATCGAGCTGAGCTCGGCTCGTTAATGAAACGAGCCTAAATTTAGGTTCGAGCTCGAGCCTTAACGAGCCGAGTACTCAATAAGGCTCGGCTCGTATAACATCACTATGTATATGCTATAAGTACTCTCTTATGTCATTTTATAGTTTTCACACATTTTAATTCACCAAATGCAATTCATTGATTTTAATTACAATTAATTATAATGCTTGATCAATAGGATACCTCTAAATATGATATGGAATTCAACAACGTGCATTAATAACGATGAAAGTTTTCTTTAAAAATACAAAACGACAAATATATTTCACATAATGAAAAATGTAATACGACATATATTAAGAACGGTAGGGAGTATAATTTAAATTTAGTGCTTAAGACAACAAAATTCTCTACACAGGGTCTATAAGAATAATTATGGACCTTGTGGACATGTATGCTCCGCATGCATGTAACTTTGGGCGATGCATGGAGTGATCGATATAGATAGAATGTCTTCAACCATAGGGTCTATTAAATTCTCATTCTCATAAACTTGATCTATTATCCATGAAAAGAATCTTCTGGTGTTAACCATGTCTTTGTTGTAACCGAGTTTATGATATAATTGAGATTGTTTTGCTTGTCCTTTCATGAATTATGAGTGAATTCTTGTTAGCTTTGCTTGTCCCTCTTTAATCGTTTTAGCAATTCATTCCACTCCCTTTCAATTTTAGTTTGGAATTGCTTTCTTTCATTTCACCGTTAGGACTATTCTATTGCATGTATGTGAGTTTGTGATTTAAACTAGCTAGTTAGTATACCAACATTATGATTTTTTTACAAAGGATTGGGCTAATTATTGAAATGCCTTTGCCATTAATGAAAGGAATGATAGTTGCAGCTTCTAGCTGATCCTCTCTGTATTAAGTGTTAGCAAACATTCTTTTGTAGCTGTCTCTATATTGTAAGCAGTTTATGCAAACATTACTCAAATTATCTAATAGGTCACTTTGCATGCTTTCTCTGAAATTCAACTCCTTAAAAAATAAGTTGAAGTTATCGCAACCCGCCCCTGAACCCCCAATGTTGAACATTTAAATTCAAGCTGGCCAACCTCTTGTGCAAAGCGCACCCCAGCTACGGGGCTTATATAGTCTATTGAAGCAACCTTCCCTTATAATGGTGTTCTCTGTTTGTAGGCCTAGAAGACCAATAAATCACCAAGTTAAACAACTCATCGTTCGGCGAAGTTCACCATCATCTAAGAATCATGGTCCCCAAGAATTAAAAAAAAAAAAAAAAACATTTATAAGAAAAAGAAAAGAACCAGATTTGTAAATGAATATTGTACCACTGCATTTAAAATGCATGTACCTCTCATTTTTATTAAATGTATATGTGTATGCAGATTTATTGGCGTGACAGAATAAATAATTAAGTAACCTGAGTGCTAGGGAACAACAGGTGCAAGCAATAAATAAACGAATTATTTTGTGTGTTCCATTTAATCAACCATTCAATATATCCTCGTCCATCATGTTGCACATTATAGCCCTCCTCCATCCATATTTGGTTTAAAATTACATAATTTCTTCGTAGTTGTAGCACTATGCATGTCTATATATATCAGTGTAAGTTAGAGCATTCATTGCATTTGCACAGCCGGCTAAGTTTTACCCAGTCTCATCTCTCTCTCATATCATCATAACTATTTCTGAAACGTCTATATCTTCTTATCAACATTGAAGACTTTTTACCCTGCTTGCTTTTTGGTCTCTCATCTTGTTTGTTATTTCACTCATTTGGGGAAAAAAATAAAAGGACCTTTCTTTTTCTTGCTTTTTGTACACTAGTGCACCATGTTGGAGATAAATGAAGCTTTTTTACTTTGAGAGCTACTCTATCTTTTTGTGGGATTCCACTTTAAGTTTCAAGACTTCCTAGTTTCTTGCTTAGTGTGATATGTGAACACTCATTGTGGAGAGAGTATATACTAGTAGGAGAGTTAGTGTCTGAGTTTTTGTGTTGTTTTAGTTGTTTCCTTGATGGGGAGAGCACCTTGTTGTGACAAGAAGGGGTTGAAGAAGGGACCTTGGACTCCAGAGGAAGATGAAAAGTTGGTGGAATACATCAACAGTCATGGCCATGGAAGCTGGCGTTCTCTCCCTAAGCTTGCAGGTTTGTTTCTATTTTTATGCTTCAATAAAAACTTTTTTCTTGGCTATGAAGATGGTGACTGAATCTACTCTATTAATGGTTCAGTTTATTCGAACACAAACTATAAGTGCTTTAATGTGGTTGAGTATACATAGCAGTATAACAGATCTGAAAGCAATTTTGATAGCATTGTGAGTGGATGTGGTTGAAGAGTAACTTTTTTCATTCGTTCACTTTAAGAAACACTCTTGGCTTTTCAACTTTGATTAGTAACTTGAATGCTGAAGTTAAGGTCTTTTACTGTTATGGAGTTGTTCACATAATAGAAGTATGATATAGTGGCTTTCACCTTTAACAGGTCTACTTCGGTGTGGGAAGAGTTGTCGGCTCCGTTGGACGAACTATCTTAGGCCGGATATCAAACGAGGTCCTTTCACTCCAGAGGAGGAGAAACTTGTCATCCAATTACATGGCATTCTTGGGAACAGGTCTAGACATCTTGAACATTTATCTTGTTTTTGTGTACACCATGTTATATGCCTTAAAGTTCCCTGTCTACAGCCTCTTCGTTGCATTTCCTAAGTTTCTTGCTTAGATTTGTGTTGCTGAAACAAAGTTGCTCTACTGCACTTTTCATTTCATCATGTTGAGGAAAGAGTTACTGCAGGAGCTTTACTTAAGCAGCTTAAAGTTCTCCTTTTGTTTGTATAGTGCTGACTGTTGGCAAGTAGAGCTTATGAGCTGTCCTTAGATTTCTCAGGATGACCTTCCTATGTGCTTGTAAAGGAGCTTAACCTGATCTTGGCAGTGTTTGCATGTGAATCTGGGAAAAGTAGTCTATTTGAATGAAAATGGCAGAAAGTAGTTGTGAAATGAAAACTTGTTCTGTTTTATGTGAAGAGTAGGGTAGAACTGTAGACGTCGTGCTTAAAAGACACTGTCTGTGATGCGGTATCAGTTATCTTACAAATAATGTTGATTTTTCTCCAGGTGGGCTGCCATTGCCTCGCAGCTCCCAGGAAGGACAGACAATGAGATCAAGAACCTATGGAACACCCACCTGAAGAAACGGTTAGTTCGCATGGGAATCGATCCACAGACACACAAGCCAGCTGAGACATCATTGTTGAACAGGCTGCCTTCATCTCCATCAACCCGCCACATGGCGCAGTGGGAGAGTGCAAGGCTGGAAGCTGAGGCTCGCTTGTCTCTTGAATCAACACTCTTGAAACCACCTCCAAAGGGGGGGAAGTCGGAACCTGACCTTTTCTTGCGTCTGTGGAATTCTGATGTTGGAAAGACTTTCCGGAAAGTGAACAAGGGAGAAAAAGCTTCTCACAGCCCAGATTCTTCGTCGTCAACAAAGTGCGGTTCTCTGTCTGGAATGACTACTGAAACAGGATTTCTTGCAGCAGATTCATTGTGTCCTAAGAGCGAGCAATGTGATGATACTGAATGCAAAAGTGGGAAATCATGCACCGGGGATGTACGTTCCTATAGCTCAGATGAACTAGAAGACTCGTCTGAGTCAGCATTGCAGCTTCTTTTGGATTATCCCTGTGACAATGATATGAGCTTCTTGGGACATACAGATTACTACAACTTATATCCCTTCGATCTCAGTGATGAAGGTAAAGGCGGCTTCCTCTAGATTGTAGAACTGCACATGTTTTTTTTCCCGCCTAATTGTATGCTTCTCCAGCTTAGAGTTAGATGCTAGACTAAAATTGCTGTATATTGAAGCACTGCAAGAATATGACATGTTCTGCAGTTATCTATTTTGATCTGTAGGCAAACGTTTTTCAATTCTATGCTTCAATGTAATGCTATTGAAATCATATAATGGTAGATTTGTTTCTTTCTGAATGATGATTTACATGCATAATTGGCTTGTATGGCATCCATATTCAGTCATTCTGGGACACCACTTCTAATACATAGTGCAAAGATACTTCTTTAGACGAGTCTGCATGAGTCGTGACTCACAAGTTGCATTAGGCCTTGTGATTAGAAATATGTGATGCATCAAATTCCCTAGATCACGAAAAATGTGTAATTTTGCGATAATAGAAACTCGAACCGGGTAATGATTTTGAAACACAACATGGCTTGACAAACAAATCTCAGCTCAAATCTGGTAGGTTCTGGCTGGATCCATGTTCAATTCATGATAGTTTTCTGTCTTGATCACTTAATTTATGCAATTCATGAATTGGTGTAATTGATAACTTTTGCTTACTGCCTCAAGAACTAGATAGAGCACTTGTCCAAACACAGATATATTTTTCACAATGCAAAACAGAACTATAATTACAACATTCAAGGAACAAAAACCAAACCAAATGTGATTCTCAAGAGCAAAGCACAACCTGAACACAATAAACGAAGAACTTGCAGAGTATAAATGAACTATAGCCCTTTTTTGAGATTTACAGCCGATGTAGACAGGTTTTAGCCTCCAAAGCATCCGAAACCTGACTTAGGAGTATGCCCTGTGGCACGGAACTTTGCAGCCATCTCCTCAGCTTTGAGCAACTCTTCTCCTCGTTTCGCTTCAATCATAGCTCGTTTCTCTTCTGCCTGCTTGTGAATCATTGCCACCTTGTTCTTCATCTTTTCTGCATAGTCTGCTTTCTTCTTCTCCAGTTGTTCCTGCCGAGTGCCAATACAAACAATTCAGTAACTAATATAGCTAAACAGGTTTTGACATTTTATTTTTTTTGTGAACGCTTGAGTTGACATCAGATATTAGTACTACCTCGATTTTCTTCAGTTCAGATTCAATAGCTGCCTTCTTGGTGTTCTCCCATGAACTAACATCAGAGAACTTCTTTAGAGCCCTGTTCCATCATAAATTTACAATTACCATCATCGATTTTGCAGCAATATATTCAAGAAGACTAAAGTAAATTGTTGTATGAGTTCCAAATATCAAGAGGATGTCCCAAGACTCCCAATGAATATACAACAGCATAGAAACAGGGCAAGGAATGTTCTGGCAAGCTATATATCTCAATATCGATAGGAAAGAGGTCAGCTATCACGGCTTGTGCTTAAGCATATTAACAGATGATCAAGCATTCTATAATATGATGATGGTCTTATCAAGTGCATAGGATTTTGCAACAGATTAGAGCTTCTTACTTGTTCTCCACTTTACTCTTTTCACTTTCTTCCCATGCCTTGATAAAAGACACCCTCTTCTCATCTTCAAGCTTTGCAAGTGCCACATCTGTAAAATTCAGATGATTACTGAGTATTAATTATCAGCCGGTTCAAAATTTTAAACATTCATTGCAACTGCCAAAAGATTACTACAATGACCTGTAACTTACTCATTTGCAAATAAAATTCATGTTTCCTTTATTTCCTACTCTAGCTATTATAGTACTGTCTCATATTAGCATACTTGTGCATACAGATATATTTAGCTTAAGAATCAGATTCATTGCTACCAAAAGCATCACCAATTTATTTAAAATACTAGAACTTATGAGAAGCTATGGTGAATAAAGTACCTCTGTCAAGGCTTGCATTCTTGCCAGGTGGGTCTGGGATCTCTGCAGTGCAAGAACCGAAGTTTAAAAGTCCAAATATTAGTAAAATGTCTAATAGATCTCATGTGGAAAGCAAGTATGAATACTAAACTCGGTATAATTATACCGAGTTTTTTAGGCTGTCATATGTTGAAGTCATCAAATGTTCACAAATTATGAGAGTAATGCAATTGTTATGAGATAAATTCTTGATGACCACCTTATCTTTATCTACAACAACACATAAAACTCATTTGGCCAAAAGAGGCAATGCTATTTGGATTCACTTGCTTTCTATACCACTTGTGATGAGTTCAATTTTGTTTGATCTCGACCGGTCCATTTCGTATTTGGGGAATATTTACTTACTTGCTTACAATAGGCATCCTAAGAGTTCAGGAGATACTGTCTAACACGAATCTTTCTTTCCACACCAAAATAACAACTTTAACAAAACTAGCAAGCTAGCTCATAAATCTCTCAATCCATGAAACAAAAAGGAGCAAACTTCATATCATAGCTACAAGCCTACAACATATATCAAAATCTTATGAAAGAAATGTTATGTAAACTACAATTCTCCAAGATTCACATAGACTTAAAAATCTTGAATCAATCTCAAAATTCACAATTATGCAAAAACTGAATCAGTGGCATGTAACAATTAATACAACAAGTAGTAGGCCAAAAAGACAAGTAAAAAACCAACTTTAACGAAGGAGGAGTAAAGGAGTGGAGATTTAGTGGAAGGAATTACTAGCAAGAGCAAGAGCTTTCTCATCGGCGACATCACAAGGCGGAGGAGCAAGAGGCTTATCTTCCATGACTGTGGCGGCGGCAAGTGGTGGCTCCTCGGCGGCGGATACAACTGGTGCAGGCAACTTGTTCTCAACAACAACTTCCTCAACTGGAGCTGTCGCCATCTATATATATAGTAGTAGTATACAGACAGACAGACACTGACTGATCAAGAAAAACTCTGTTTCTGTAAAGATGAAATCAACCAAAAAAAGGTGAAAGATTCTCCACTACTAATTATTATAGGAGAGATTGATTACACAGTGAGTGAGTTGGTTGAATATAGAAATCTGAAAATGAAAAGATGAGTGTATTATCTGTAAATACAGAAGAACCAAGAAAGCAGAAATAAACCAAGAACTTCTCTGGCTCTCTGTATTGAACGTGTTTGTACGTGTCTACACTGTGTTGGGTTGCCCACCTAGTGAGCCGACTGATCCACTGTTTTGTGGTGCATGGTTATACAATGTACCACTTCCTTTTCACCGTTTGATCGGATGGTCAATCTATCACTACACTGTCAAAAGATTTTAAGGGAGCAATATAACAGAATTTAGTGATCACCGATGACATTTAATTTCTCAAATTCAGCTTAAAATCAGTTATATAAAGAAGTACAATTGATAAATTTACTGCTAATAAATGTAATAAATGTGTGTTAGATGTAATTATCCATTTACAATTTATTTGAATCACAAATTTAAATTTACGTTATGATTTTATATTCATAAATCGTAACTTTAACTATGTGATGTTAAGTTAGTCATCAGTTCATTAGATTTTTTTTATTTTCTTTTACTACTGTATATGAAGTATTAAATTATTAAAAGGTTTATGTTTTTTTTTTTGGGTATGTATGTGTGGTCCGATCAAAACTCAGACATATACCTATGCATGTGTTTAAAATTTATACCTGGCACTGTGCGACTGCTGAGCTAGGCTTTCGAAAGGAAGACCGGTCCAATTTCATCAAAACGCATGGGCTCGTACAAGACCTAACATAAAATAAAGTTTGGGTTTGTATCCGAATTCATAACTTTTCATGAGTTTTTCGTGAGTTTAAACCAGATATATCTTATGTACACTCAAAATTAAATTTGAATTTGTAAAACACTTGATCTCATATGTAAACTTATTTAGAAGTTTGAACTAATGAAAATTAATAGTAGTTATAGTAAGGTATGAAACCGGACACGAAAACTATATATATTGGTATTTCCAACAGCTTCTCTAGCCAGTTGGATCTTCATTTGTATTTGAGGTTTGGCGATACAACTTGTATAACGATTGTGGCATATCCCTCTTATCTTGTACATCACATATTTTTTAATTTAATGAACCTTTTGATGTTTAAATAAAATAAAATAAAATAAAATAGAATGGACTCCACATGATAAATTTTGGTGTAAATTAGTACAGTAATAGTCGCATACGTACGTATGTATGGATTATACTATTATATCCCAGCTATTGATTGATGTGATGCGAGTGGAAAAGGAGAGGGTGGTGTAAAAAGAGGTGGGTGCGGGAGATATAGTAGAAAGCTGTCCGTCGTGCCGACAAGTAAAGACCCTCAACTCAATTACTCAAACACCAGCCCAGGCAGCCTGCCTTCCAATAATAATATTTATTGGTTTGGATTGGATAAGGTGAACAAACACTTCATTTCATTCGTAATTCATTTCATTCGTAAACCCACTTCGCTTGCGTTAACATTTCATGCTTCCCTTGCGTTAACAATACTAAAATTAGATGATCTAGTTTCATTCAGGTATGTAAAAACTCCTAGTATGGTCTAATTAATGTAAAATTGTTTCGAAAAAAAACATTTTATGTTTCCTTGATACTTTTTCTTTAGAATTTTTATTATTCGAATATAATATCTTTATTTCGCAAGTCAGAACCATCTATCATTTACTTAAAATTAAAAGTAGATTGTATTATATTTTTAATAAAAATATTGGTATCGTTAAATAAAACGCCTATGTTAATATAGTGTATTTGTTATTTATAAAAAAATAATTTACATTCTTAGGTAATTTATGTGATCAAGAGAAAGATACTGTTTCTTTTCAACCAACTAAACCGGCCATTAGCCTAGAATGTAATATATATATATATATATGTATATATATACATATACATATATATATATATATATACATATACATATATATATATACATGGGCTTTAACTCTAAGATAATGTAATCACTTTCACTCCACATTGCCATGCATCTTGATATATTGCGAGAGGTAAGTATTAAATTGAGGATGTATATGACTGATTATACAAGTCAATATCAAAATTCAAATGTATGTGATTTGGCGTCTTCTCATGAATACGGCGTGTCATGTCATGCATGTCATGTAATGGGTTATGTGTGTATACACGATTGCACGTATTGCTATATGAAATATATTTTTTCTCGACACACCTCCTCCCAGTCGTATCGTATGACATTATCCGATTTGGATCTGGACCTCTACTGATTTGTTTTTGGTATCACCTACAACTAATATGCATACTATATACCATAGGAGAGTGGTGGTCTAATAACGAGTGTTCTTGTCAAACAAGTATCGTTGAGGTTTAATGCCACCATCCGTCGGTAATAGGGGACCGATCCGTCGGTAAGCCCTTACCGACGGATCGTTCCTCCCTTACCGACGGATAAATAGCCCGTAGCTATTTAATCCGTCGGTAAACCCATTACCAACGGTTATTATCCGTCGCTAACTTTAGCGACGGATAATACCGACGGACTGACAAATAAGGGCGTTGACCAGCCCTTATTCGTCTGACCGACGGATAAAATTATCCGTCGGTGATGTTTACCGACGGATAACTTTGTCCGTCGGTCAAGACCGGTTGACTAAGCCGACGGATAAATTTATCCGTCGGTATTTTTTTTTAATTTTTTTATTATTTTTCTTAATAATTGTACAACAACCGGTTTATCGGGAATAAATATAAATTTACATACTAAAAATTAAAAATCATTAAAATTGAATTGAAAATAAAATTCAATAAAATTCGATTCTTCAAAATAGAAAAACGTTCACTACAAATGTAAATGTGAAAGTTCTACAATAGTACTACAAATGCCCAACTAAAATGTCAAAATCTAAGAACGACGACCACTAGAACCACGACCACTGGATCTCGAAGGAGCATGAGAACTGCCTTGCAAACCCGCACTCCCCGCCGTACCAGGGCTCCCCTCCCCGGTCTGAAACACATCTCCCTCTGCGAACGGGTCTATGCCAATGGGATGCTTCTCCAGCAGCTGCTTCAGCACCCAGTTCTGCGTCTCCACCTGACACAAGTAATGATCGATGTAGTTAAGAATATGAATGATAGATGCAAGCAATGTAAATGAGCATACAAGTGGTTATACATCTACATGACATATCAACATAATCTTAGCATACGAGTGAATATACCTGAGACACAAGTGTGTTCTGAATGGTCATAATCCTAGCATTCTCGGCCCTAAGTGCTGCCATCTCCTCAGCCAATCGAGAATCTGAGTTGGAGGTAGAACCGGATGAGCGCTGAAATGATTCAGCTGCAAGAGAACGTCCCAAGTTCCCTAAGCCATAGACCGACCACTTAGGGCCAAGAGGGTTCACCTCGAGGAAGGCAGCGTTCTCTTCCTCCGTCGTAAGTACGTCACCCTTCTCTTGCATCTTAACCTTGTACAAATCCTCAACGTCGTCCTACAAGCAGTTAAGCAATACATGAGTTGATATATTACAATACATATACAAACTTTTTAAAAAGAAATACAGTACAAGTAACTCGAACTACTCATTTATGTACTTACATTCAGTTTCTGGGCTTTCTTGCATGTCCACTTGCCGTTCTTGCACTTGGCATTTTTCACCATGGTCAAGTACGACTCACATCCTTGTCCAGTGAGCCTCTGTTCAGTTTGCAAAGTAATAAGTGTCAGTGTTTACAATAAAATTGTAAGAATATTGAAAGTGACTGGAGTAAAGCACAAGTTAACTTATTGCATTGAGGTCACGAGTGGCCTGAGACTGTGTGCCGAGATGGTGCGTCGAATAGTCCTCGTCATCATCGGAGCTGCTTCTGTCCGCCCGTGCTCGATTCCTCTTGTTCTGTTCTGCTAGGTCCTCGGCATCCTGTGTCCTCCAGTAAGCCAACCACAGAGGCCACTCGCTGTCGTGCATGAATCTAGGCTTCACTCGAGGAGACTCCTTAAGGTCGTGGACCTTGTCTCGGTAACAATGAGCACCAACAGTGTTGAAAACAAACCAAAGATCCTTCAATAGCACGTTTGGCAAGTAGTAGTATTTCTAACCACCAAAACAACCAAAGGTCACAATTTAGAACGACACAACAATCAATACAACAAGAACAAGATTAACATAAGCACAATGGTGACTAACATATCACCCAAATATAGTGGCTAACATACCACTCACATTGCCCTAAAAAGACAACTAACACATGGTGACTAACATATCACCCAAATATAGTGGCTAACATACCACTCACGTAAATTTAGAATAAAAATAAAACAACGTTTACTAAACATTTAAGATTGTTACAATACCCGCAGCTCATCGAAGTAGAAGACAATGACATGGTCAGGCAGCCTTGACCACTTCTCCCCACCACGGTCCTCAGTCGGTGCTGGAGCGATGAACTTATGGGTGATGATGTCACCGATCTTCGAATGGGCAGAGGCAGGGTAAAACCTATTATGATTGTTAAATACAAATAAGAATGAATAAACATAATAAAGTATACGTAATATGTCACAAGTTAAACAATAAACTAAACAGCAGAAAGTGTACTTACGCAGCTTTCCCGTTAGGGAACAGAACAGGCTTCCCCTTATACATGGCACCCAAGGTCGGCGTCACGTATGGGCAACCATCATCAGGTAGGTTCACAAATGGGTCAAACTTAGCCTTCTTCTTCCTGTTTGACGATGAGGAGCTACTCCCCTCCGAGAATCCAATGATGGGTGGAACTACACCCTGCTCGTACCCTGGGGCTCCAGAAACTCGTAACTCGGGTGGAATGTAGTTGCACCTAGGTTTCGACATCTGCAAATAAAATAATATCAAGGTTAGTATAATGATATGAAATATGCACGTACAATATAAAGCATTATCAATTAACATAAATGCATACAAGTGAATATACATATAAATGACATAGCAACATGATTTATTACCAATTAAAGGTTCCTCCAACTCTAACTCTACAAAATGATCCTCGTGCAGGGCAAACTGCCCATCTCTAGCCTAGCATTGTCAACAACAACCATATGAACATCATCTCTAACCTAACATCATCATCATATCATCATCTCGAACCCATTTTCACTTTATTTCAAAACCCCCAAATATAGCTACAAGTCTCGATTTTCATAAATTACTCAATTTTATCGTATTCAACTACAAAATTAACCTTATATAAGTACATAAGCTAGTTATGGAACATGAAATTAGATCAAATACAAAACTAAAAAATCTCTAAATTGATCTAAGTCTCGATTTTAATTAACAAACCCAAATTAACATAATCCAAAACTAACATTCAACTATAACAACTAATATCTACTTAATACTAACATACATTTCCATAATTTAAGAAATCCCCAAATTAACAAAATCCCAAAATCGATTCATTACTCAATTTTAACAACAATCAACTACACATTTAAGCAAATAGACTTGTATCAACTACTATGTAACATACATTTGACAATTTAACAAACAATTGGATAATTCCCAAATTAAAAATCAAATAAGGGTTAGAGTTCATACCTTTGATTTTGCACAAATTGACCAAAAAAACTTTGAATTGAAGGTTGTTCCTTGTTGCTTGTGCAATAAGCTTCAATTTGCTACCAAAATGGATGAAAATGGTGGAGTTTTGAAGGAGAAATGGAGATGAGAAGAGAGAAAAACAGAAAAGAAGAAGAATGGAGGAAGAAGAAGAACGGAGAAAAAGAAGAATGCCGGTTTCTTCACGATATAGTGAAGCTTACCGACGGATAACGTTATCCGTCGGTAAGCTTTGTTTTTTTAATTTTTTTTTAATTAAAACTGGTAATTCATCGACGGATAACGTTATCCGTCGCTAAATTACCGACGGATAGGTCCTCTTTAGCGACGGATGACGAATAAAGTGGTCAACTTTGTTCGTTATCCGTCATCCGTCGGTAACGGGGAGCGATCCGTCGGTAAATACCGACGGATAAAATCCTTTATTTTATCCGTCGGTATCCGAAGGATTTTTTATAGTGAGAATACACGCAAGCTTAAATATAGTTCGCGCCGCAGAAGTCTACGAATCACAAACAAATTAGTTAGTACGAGTATAAGTTGACTCGAAGTGTCGTTCTCTCTTGGATCGTAACGACTCGGTTTTTTAATTAAACGAATTAAGACGCTCTATTACGAGGTGGCCCTAATGTTGGAAGGAGTAACCAAAAGCCTAGACCTTCTTTTAAACTCCTAGACAGTCCTTTTTCATTTTTCTAAGTTCAAATAAATTAGAAATAGTCAATTCTTACATATATAAGTTACATATGAACAACTATGACGAAAAAGATACCCTTCAAAACGACTCTTACATAAAACTAATTTTAATCCTGTGAGACTATTGTCATAATATCATAAGCACCACAAGCAGGACAATTTTATCTTAAAAAGAGATTTGGAATTATAAGGCGGTGCAGTGGAAGAGTTGAGATGGTGAACAGGAGGTGCAGAGTTCGATCCACGGAGATATAAGGTGATTTAAGTGTGGAGAATATAAAGGATGTTAATTTAGTTATAATATTTGCCTTTTTTTTAAAATAATTAATTAATTAATTATCAACTTTACTCCCCTTTTGTTTATTAGATTAGAGTACTTGTTTGTTCACATGCTTCTTTTTAAAAGAGCCTCACGCTAAATATAAAATTTAAGGTAGGAACACATACTTTAAAATCTAAAGAAATTACACGGTACGGAAATCTTTCCTAGCTTTAGAAAAAAGAATGAGTAATTGATTATCATCTTTCTTTCCATTCCACCTCCTAATTGCGTTTTTATCACTAGCATACACGAAAAGAGATTTCTTTGGAACGCTTTCTATGAGAACAAAGTGATTTTTCCCAAACTATAAAGCTAAAAAACATAAAATTAGAATAAAACTAAGATCATACTATAATTTCTTTTTCTTTTTATCAATTGTTGAAGCCAGCTAGTAAGGTTCTTTGTTCGTATTCCATTAATTGAGCGAGAGGTGTTTGGACCCACGAGCCATCTCATTATCGTTGTTTTTCCTGGAATTTTATAGTGCCTTCTTTTCCAAAGACAAATTTGATTATGTGCTACACAATAAATCATTTATGATTTAACCATAACATTTCAAAAACACATAACATCTGTCATAATGAAGGAGATACAAATTGCCCGGCCCCGGCTGTGGTAAGCTTGTACTCATTTGAAGTCTCTGTCTGTGGTGGTAGCCGGTAGAGACCTACGTACCAACTACTAAACTTGATAGCTAAAAGTTTTCTCGTAAAACTAATTAACGTAACTTACCATTACTTTTACTATACGGTCACGTTTTAGGTGATTTTTTCTAGATCATGACTAATTATTATGTCACGCCAAATGCACTTCAACCTTAATTTAGAGTTAGATTTCATTATTTTTCCCTAAATTATATTTTCTATTAATTAACAGCTCACATTACACATAATGAATAATTGATCATCCATGATATATGCAGTCCTACTCATCTTATGACGTGTTTGTATTTATTTATTAATAAAATCAAGCAATACGAAAATCAACATGGGACTACGTTGGGTAATTTCCACCACTCAAAGAGTCAACAAGCATTATGAAAAGTCACATGCTACGTATCCTTACTGTTTTGCATTCAAAACACGTACTTTAATGATACCTAAACTTTGTGAGAATTTGGGCTCAAAGAGTTACGTCGAGGAGAAGGGTGTTAATTTCACGTACGTACATGTATATCTTTTTTTTTTTTTTTTTAAACATAAAATCAATTATTCGTATACATACATTCCAGGTGAACTTAGAATTTGAAGGTATGATATACTATATAAAAGAGTTCCATATAAAACATTATTTTAAATTAAGATTATGTTCGGATTTCAGGTTTTTATCGAATTCAGGTGTTATTCAGATTATAAATTTTAAAAACATTTCGGGTCGGGTAAGTTTCGGATCAGGTCATTTCGGATCCGACCAATTCAGATTCAGTATTGATTTAATATTTGAATGCAAGATTATTTTCATAATGAAAATTTATAAAATATTACAACTTCAAAATCTTAATTATAAGTTAATTATATATGAAAGATATATTTTAAATGAAAATAATTATGTATTCCCTATAAATTTAATTCGGGTCATTTCGGATTGAAAGAGTTTGAGTCACATTTAATTCGGATCGGGTGAATCTCGGATTGAATTTATTCGGGAGATTTAAAATTGTTTAATTCGGATAAAAAAAATTCGGGTGCTTTCGGATCGGGTTTTGGATCAAAATTCGAATGTTTGACCATAAATTTTCGGGTGAGACTTCGGGTTTCGAATTCGGATGGCTAGGTTTGGATTTTTCGTGCGGTTGTCATTGGTTGGAGGGATATTGTGGCCGGTTTGTTGTCCCAAAATATGGCTTGTTCGATTTTGTGGGTTAAGAGCTTTGGTGTTTTGGTTGTATGTATATTGTCCGGAGGTTTGTTTCGGTGTTTGAACATTGATGAATGTATTCCGAGCATTTTTTATGCCCTACATTATTAAAATTTTTACTGTTTCAAAAAAATAAATAGAGTTTTCGTGCGGATGTTTTTTTTTTAAACTAAAAAGCCGTCAACACTATGTGCAAGGCCGCTAATTGAATAATTTTTTTACATGGACAAAAATACCCCTTTAATTAACAAGAGGTTTTGACTTCATATTTAAAAAAACATATCGCACCAATAGACCCTTATAAATACACTTATGTTTTTTAGGTTATCCGTAGCATTGAAATATCAATGAAATGGAGGGAAGAGATAACTTAAACAACAAACAAACAAAATTATACAAATGCCAATAATAAAGAAATAAACTAATTAAATTATTGCACCTTCTTAACTACAAAATGAATTAATAACGTATGTATTATATATCAGCCCAAACAAACCAACTAATTATCCAACTTACAAACTTAATAATACTACTAATTGTTTTTTTCAAATTTGACCCCGTGCGTTGCACGGGATCCATAGCCTCGCCCCTGAATGTAAGCTAATTTTTATAAACACTATGACTGGAGCAAAAAATGCTTAAGAATTCGCTTGTATTATGGTTTGCAATTATATCAAATTAAATTCGACAATACTTCACAGAGATTTTTGAACGAAGATGTCTAAACTCATTTCACTGGGATCAGTTGCTTGTAACTCGACTTGAATGCCGTCTAGTTCTCTCTTGAACCTGTCTTTTGAACTCGAGTACAACATCTTAGTTCTCACCTTTGCAATATCTGGAGACCTGCAAGTACATTCCAAGCTATAAACTTGCATGCATGCATGCTAACTCAACAATTGCTTAGAATTGAACTTTGCATGTAGTAATATTTGTCTAAATTAGTACCAAGCTATGAAGAAGATCTTGGTTTTATTGATGTTTTCATCAGTTGTGAAATTATAATCGAAAACTGCATATCGACACTCATCAGGAGGCAAGCTATCGACGAAATCCTCGTATGTCTTCATACGACCCCCTACTTTTTCTACACTCACTTGTTGGATAGAGTCATCAATCTTGTACACAATGTATCTGTGATTCCTCTTCGCTTTTAGCTCCAAGAATTTAAGCTTGCACTCGTCATTCACAGCTATCCCAGATGCCGAGTTTGCCTATTTCAATAAGGGAGGACGACATTATCATGGTGTTTTCATTGTTGTATAGTGTTTGTATTTTATACTTTATTTGTTGTACCGTATATAACACATTAAAATACAAATTTTCTTTTTTTTCTTTTTTTGGTATTGGGAAAGTTGAACTGAATTTATTGAATCTTAATTGATGACTAAATTTAATGAATTTGAACTGAATTTGTTTGTAATATAAAATCAATTTATCAAATATGAAATGAGTATAACTGAGCTTAAGAAAGATAAACTCGACTGAAAACATTATTTTTTTTCAACTAATAAAATCACAAATCATTACAAAATGTGCAAGTGAAACAAAGAATAAGCCCAATCAGTATTACGGTTTGGACCAATTGAGGCACCTTAGCCCTTAGGAATGAGTAATGGGCTTTAGCATGAACCCAGGCCCATACCCTCCCCCCCCCCCCCCCCCCCCCACACATCCCATCATTTCAGCCCACAAATCAGACAAAAACATTAAAATCACAAATGAATAATGATCAAGAAGTAGACAATATCACAATACATGTTTCACATCATAAAAGTGTATATTGTAAAAAATCATAAAAGAAAATACTATATAAATATCATGATATGATCACATGATGGATGATGAGTTTGACAAAGATGTGACCACTTACCATCTCACTGAAAAATTCCCTTAGAAACGAAGCAAAAATGGAAGGGGGTGAAAATGATTAGTACCACGAGAGAAGAAGAAGGGTTCTTGAATATTGATTGGTAAGGAACTACTGTAGAACAGTTGGTGAATGATGTTTAAGGGGACGAGAGATATTTCAGGGGTGTTTGTATACAAGGAAATAAAGGTGAAAAACGAAAGGAATATATATCTCATGTTACCTAATTAGGAGTATTACACATATCACATACCTCATTCATTTTTAGATTGTTTACGTTTGATTTTGAAATATTTTTCTTTTAAAGTTTTACATAGTGGGTGTGGTATTTAATTTAATAGCAGGAATCATAATCTAAAGTCGTTTGATAGATGGTTTTTTTCTAATTTAATTAATTTGGCCTTGGCTTTAATTATTTTATTGTTTTTCTAGTAATGCATGGATTTGGTGTACGCGTGGTTATTATCATTTCTCATGACATGGGACGTATTTTTATTTATTAAGCAAAAATGTAAGTAAGCCTCACTAATTAAGATAAAACATTTGTTAGTTTCCTCTTGTCTTCTTCTCATATTGGAATCAATTTTTTTTTTTCTTCTATTTTTTAGGTTCCCACCCGAGAGGCTTTAGAGTCCACAGATAGTTGGAGCCAAGTCGGTAAGAGTGACATGCCAATTTGATATTGATTGGTAGAGTTTGTAGCTTAATTATACCTCATTTAGTTGGATTGTGAGGATCGGTTTCCTCGATCCAATTAGCTGCAGTTCGACTTTATCAGTATAAAAATACTGATCATAGCTTATTTCCATAGTAGATTAGCTACATTTACCCTCTTCCAATTCCATAAAACAGTTTTCTATTCTCTATGCAAATCAATTCTTTTAGAGTGAGTTAGGGTGTCACTTAAGATGATTTCTCTGTAATTGAGTCGTGAGAGTTCGTTAATTGTATGATCTTGTAGGAGTGACGGTGATCAATACAATTATTGGATTTTTTCCGTAGTTTTGCCGAACCACGTAAATTGCCACGTTGATTGTTTCTTTATTCTTGTGCTTTGTTTCTCTGTGTTTATTGCAAATTGAGTTTTGATTTCGATTGTTAATTATGCATAGAGTATGCATATTTGTTTATTAGTTCGATCTTACGTACGATTACATCCAACGCCACGCCATTCATGTTTGAAATGTGTTTTAATCCTTCACTATTTGTCATTTTTGGGAAGAGGAAAAAAAGACAATTGAAGTTGTAAGCTTAGAAATCTTGTAATAACAATATGTTGATACACTTTATTATTATAATAAGTATATAATAACAACCTGTTGGTTTCAGTGAAATCACTTTAACTTAAATCTAATCCATCGATCTTATTTATTCAATTTTAATATGATGCGTACATGTGTCATTATTTAATTAAAGATGTAGGGTTTTCGAATCACCATTATTGTATTATTATTTTTCTTGAAGGTGTTGGTTTCGAATCTTGTTGGCGTGATTTTTCTCCATTATTTGTATCATTATTTTAGTTGAAGGTGTTCGAATTTTAGTGACGTAATTTTATTATTATTATTATCTTCTATATTATATATATATATATATATATAATATATATATATATATATAGATATATATATATATATATATATATATATATATATATATATATATATATATATATATTATATATATATATATATATATATATATATATATATATATATATATATATATATATATATTTTTTTTTTTTTTAACATAAATTTTTTTATGTCCGTACTATACTTAATTTAAAAATAATCATGATATATTCTTATGAAAAAAGACATTTTATTAACTAAAACGTCATCTTGTTAATAAAATGTATTTTTGTCGACAAAATACTTATATTTTTAAAAATACTCTATGTTTTCGCTAAAAGCTCGTATGTCTATCAGTCTGGTGGCGAGCTATTTCCTCTGTTGTAATCGTGAATAGAAAAAATGATGCCCAGATAATCTTGAATAAAAAAATTCAGAATTGCGACTAGACATCATTAAGTTATACCCACCCGACTATCTGGTTCATAATAATACGACAACTTACTTTCAGCTCATTTTTCAGAGGTTTAAAAGAATTGAGATACCAATAAAATGCACATTTATTTTTGAGAATCTATGTCAAATTTTTTTATAAATTAAACGTGTTTGACTTTAAAACAATTTTAGGACGAGTGACGTACGTCCACAAAACACGTGTTGGTGTATAACTTTAACATATACTTCGGAAAGCTAACCCAAGATTAACTAATTCAATGCAATTAAAATATTAATTGTGTGAGCGTTATTAATTAATTAATTAATTATAGTTAAATTAAAAACTAACCCAACCAAACATGGAAACACACGTAACGCAAGAAAGCTACAGTAGTAGTAGTAGTATTGTCACTCCTTGGTATGTTATGATGACTTTTCAACCATCCATCCAACAAATTTCTTCATCTCATCTTCTTCTTCTTCTTCCATGTCATTTCCTCTGCTTTACTGTCTGTCTTCATTCAATTCAATGCTCTACTTATTGCTCATAACGCGGGTCTAGGTACTACTACTCTAGTCCTCTTCTTCTTTAGCCTCTAACAAAAAAAAGAAAAAAGAAGCAGCACAATTAAACATTTCATTTTGTTTCTGGAATTTCCAAGCTCGACTTCTCAAAAAATACCCCCAACAAAATTACAAGTATGTACCCTCTTTTCTCTGCTCTTCTTCCTTTCATTTGCTTGATTGATTATTTTGCTGTTTCCTTTTGTTTTTGGTTGATGATGGGTGGTTTGTTCTTTATGTTGTAAATAGATTCCAGCTTTAGTGTGTTTTTCTGTTATTTTTGTGAACAATTCTAATATTCTATTATGATCTGGGTTTATTTTCTTTCTTTCTTGTTTGATCATCATCATCATCATCACCAGCTGTTAAAGAATATACCCTTCTGGTTGCAAGATTCTTTGTTTACACCAGGCATCTCTCTCTCTCTCTCTGCAATTATGATACTTGATGGTCTTTAAAATTAGGATCTTTAGGTTTAGGAAGCAAGCAATTGAATAAAGTGAATTCTTGTCTTCTTTGAGCATGTCATGAATTTTGGGAGTCTGCTTTTATCAGATAGTATATTCTATTGATTGATGTTTATTTGAATAGGGAATCAACTGTTCACAGAATATCCCTATGAAGTCTAGCTCTAATTTTTATCAGACACTTTTCTAGATATTGATGGAATTTTGGAGATACATACAACCCTTTGCTAAATTTTCATTTGAGTATTGATTCTTTAAACTATGATACTGGAGATATTGCTTGATTCCTGAGCCTTACTGCTAATAATAGTATATAACTGTCTATATTAAAAAATCCATCCTAATTGAATTGTATTTATTCAGGTAGGCAAATTTGGTTTGTGTGGTGTCATCAAGAATAGGATACTTTGGGGATAGCAGATGACTAATCTCAAGCTAGCAGTGGAAGTTGTTAGAGCACACAATCTCATAGCCAAAGATGGGCATGGTTCTTCCAACCCTTTTGTGGAGCTTCACTTTGATGGTCAGAGATTTCGCACCACCGTGAAGGAAAAGGATCTCGATCCATACTGGAACGAGACATTCTACTTCAACGTGTCTAACCCGAATAACCTGCACAATCTCACGCTCGAAGCTCATGTCTACAGCGGCAATAAGGACTCGACTTCCAAAACTTCCCTTGGAAAGGTTCGGATAAATGGTACATTCTTTGTACCTTATTCTGATGCTGTGGATTTTAACTACCCTTTAGAGAAGGGAAGTATTTTGTCGAAAGCAAGAGGGGAGCTTGCGTTAAAAGTCTATGTGACCGATGATCCCAATATCAAATCCTCAGCTCCTTATCATGAAACAGCTCCTTCTTCTCATACAAGTGTTCGTTCAAGCCAAGATGAATTGGCATCTCGTAAAGTAGAAGAAGTTGCCTCAAAAGCAGCAAAAAATGGGAAAAGGGCAGCAATCCGTACATTTTTCAATCTTCCCAACTCGAGTAACCAACAAATAGCTCATGGTGTTGATGAAATGAGGTCTGATGAGATGAGGCCTGAACCTCTGAATCCACAGGTTTACCGCAATTATGCGGGAATGCCCTCACATGCTGCTGATTTTATGCTCAAAGAAACGAGTCCAGTTCTTGGAGGGGGTCAGGTAGTTGGGGGACGAGTGAGGCGCTCAGAAAACCGTTCCAGTTTTTATGACCTTGTTGAGCCCATGCAATTCCTATTCGTTCGTGTGGTCAAAGCTCGTGATCTTCCAACTAAGGATCTTACGGGTAGTCCTGATCCATTTGTAGAAGTGAAACTTGGCAACTACAAAGGAGTCACTAAACACTTCGATGGTAAGGAAAACCCTGAGTGGAACACAGTGTTCACCTTCTCTAAAGAAAGAATCCAGTCCTCTGTATTGGAAGTCATAGTGAAAGATAAGGATATGCTGAAAGATGATTTCATTGGCATGATTAGACTCGATCTTCGTGAAATTCCTACACGAGTTCCACCGGATAGTCCTCTAGCTCCGGAATGGTATCGGCTAGAGAACAAAAAGGGCAAAAAGAAGGACGGTGAATTGATGGTTGCTGTTTGGATGGGCACACAAGCAGATGAGGCTTTTACGGACGCTTGGCATTCGGATACAGCTAATCAGATTGATGGTTCAAACTCTTCGTCCCACGTTCGTTCAAAAGTGTACCATTCTCCAAGATTATGGTATGTCCGGGTTAATGTGATCGAGGCACAAGACTTGGTTTTCGAGGAGAAAAATCGGTTTCCAAATGTTTATGTTAAGGCGCAGATTGGTAACCAGGTTTTCAGAACAAAACCAGTTCAGTCACAAAGCTCAAGATTGTTATGGAATGAAGATTTGATGCTGGTTGCTGCTGAGCCTTTCGAGGACTATCTGGTACTTACGGTTGAAGCGAATAAAGATGAAGTTCATGGTAAGGTTTTTATACCACTTGTACAAGTTCAAAGGCGTCTTGACGATCGACCTGTCCAATCTCGATGGTTTGACTTGCAAAAACCGAGCTCAACTGATATTGAGAAGCCAAGGCATGATAAGTTTGCTAGTAGAATCCATGCCCGTGTATCCCTTGATGGAGGATACCATGTGCTTGACGAATCTACTCACTACAGTAGTGATCTTCGACCAACGGCTAAGCAGCTCTGGAAGCCTCCAATTGGTTTATTGGAGGTTGGGATCTTAAATATTGATGCAGTTTCACCAATGAAAACGAGAGACAGTCGTGGCACTTCTGATACTTATTGTGTAGCCAAGTATGGACACAAATGGGTTCGAACGAGGACTATTGTGGATAGCTTAAATCCCAAGTATAATGAGCAATACACCTGGGAAGTCTTTGATCCAGCCACAGTTCTAACTGTTGGTGTTTTTGACAATTGCCAAATCGGTGAACATGATGGTAGTAGAGACACGAAGATTGGGAAAGTTCGCATTCGGATCTCTACTCTTGAAGCAGGTCGTGTTTATACTCATTCTTACCCATTATTAGTCCTCCACCCTTCAGGGGTAAAAAAGATGGGAGAATTGCATTTGGCAATTCGGTTCTCGTGCTATTCAATGGTGAACATGATGAATTTATACGCGAGGCCTCTTTTACCCAAAATGCATTATGCTAGGCCTTTGAGCGTAGTGCAACTTGACACCTTGCGTTACCAGGCTGTCGGTATAGTGGCTGCACGCCTTAGTCGTGCAGAACCGCCTCTCAGAAAAGAAGTGATTGAATACATGACTGATTCCGATTCGCATCTCTGGAGCATGAGGCGTAGCAAGGCAAACTTTTTTCGCTTGCTTTCTGTTTTTAATGGGGTAATATCCGTAGGAAAGTGGTTTAATGAAGTTTGTATGTGGCGAAATCCTGTTACGACAGTGTTGGTCCATTTTCTCTTTATAATGCTGATCTGCTACCCAGAGTTGATCGTCCCTACAGTGTTTCTCTACATGTTTCTGATCGGAGCGTGGAATTACCGTTATCGACCTAAATACCCTCCTCACATGAACATCAAGCTATCCGGTGCGGAGTCAGCACACCCTGACGAGCTGGATGAGGAATTCGACACTTTCCCCACTTCAAGAAGTCCAGATCTTGTCCGAATGAGGTATGATCGACTGAGAAGTGTAGCTGGGCGAATCCAAACAGTTATAGGTGACTTGGCTTCTCAAGGGGAAAGGGTTCAGGCGCTGCTGAGCTGGCGAGACCCTCGTGCAACTGTCATATTCATGGGTGTCTGCATCTTTGCTGCTTCTGTATTTTATGCTGTACCTTTCCAGCTGTTGATCATCTTAGTTGGTGTGTATGTCATGAGGCATCCTAAATTTCGCCATAAATTACCCGCCGCACCACTGAACTTCTTCCGCAGGCTTCCTGCTAGGACTGATAGCATGTTGTAAGTTCTCTCATCTTCAACTTGTACTCATCTGTTATTGCCAGTGTTGGTGTAGCCGTGTAGTAATAACTCTTGCATGTTAGCAGTCTGTCCAAATTTGTATAGAGATCTATCTGTAGTTTCATTTGTTGTAAGTTTGTCTTGAACAAGTAACTTTTCACCTCTGTGATAAATTTCTGGTTATGATTGATTGTTTCTCATATTTTTCATGAGCTGCATTTATTCTGAAACTAGCATATCAAGTTTATGATCAGAGAATATGAAGAAAAGGACTATCATCAAGATTGGTTGTTCATTATTAAAGCTTTGTTTCATTTAATAAACTATAAGCATACAAATTCAACTTGATACACACAATCAGCTGATACTCAGCGTATCAGAGCGACCTGACACAATATACTGAAGATCAGCCTACAGAATCTTACTGAACGGCTTGCTGACACAATCCGCAGAGATTCAGTTATTATTCAAACAACTATGAAAAAGACTCATACGGTATATATACGTATCAGAATCAAGGATCAGACCAGAAAATGTTCATTTGTCCACGTAGATTCTTTGGAACGCCTAAGGCCGCCCACACAGCTCTCGAGCCATCTACAATGTTATTATCGCATGGAGGCTGGAAATCATGCTCAGAGTCACATCCAGCTTTCGAATCACATTCATCAACCACCATGGCCTTAACTTGTTTCCCATTACCGTAAATAGTAATATTACGAAAACAACGTTTGAAGTTATTAAACCATCCGGTTGACATTGCCACAATTGGAATATCATCTGAATGGAACTTACCATCACACTCAGATGCGCCCCCACCATCAGCTCCACGACCAAATCCATTAAGGGTCAAAACAGCCTTTGTACGTCTTGTTACTGGGGGTGAACACTTGAATGCTGGGTAAAACTTGCCTTCTTCACAACATTCAGAGTCGTTTATCGTATTGCATTGACCTTTAGGCGGTTTTCTGCCCCTTAGTCTGCCACTAGGCCTACAGGACTGAGCTTCAATGCTAGAAAACATACAGAACATATGGAGGAAAAGACATGCAAACATAATGGGAAGAAAATGCTTAGTCATTTTAGTATCTTTCTTAAGGGATTATTACAGATTTTCTGGTGAGAATCTAAAAAAGTCTGATGCATATTTATAGGCAGCTTCGAACTATATAAGTGGTACTGTTCTGTGCAGATAGCTTTTGCATACTATATGTTAGTAAGAAACAATTAGTACTCCATACATCAAGGTCTTATTCGTTGTGCTACAACAAGCTCAGAATGCAGGACAACCGGATACAAAACAGGAATAGACATTCACTAGCAAACACTGGCTGATTGGAACGCGATAGTGATTTATGTTTTGCAGTTTACGCGAAATGGAATCAGGACAGTCTTGCAAAGTCAGGTAGGACCACAATATGTTCTGCATTTTTTGTTGTTAGCTGTTAGCAGTAAATTAACATGATCATGACTTGGTCTCTAGGTCAGTTAAATAATTTCTCATGTATGTAATTTGCTTCATGGTGCTTGTTAACAACCATTTGAAAATATTCTAGTTACAATCATAACACTTGTTTAAGGCATGTTGGATAAGCCCTTTTCTGTTGCTGATTGGATACTTCTGTTTTTTCCTGACGGTTTTAACTTTAATGTTGGATTCTTGACTCATTTCACTCATGGTGCATTTACATTAGATAATTACTTATGGAGTAAATTTTATTTCTGAAAATTCACATAAGATTATGTTACTGAAATATATTGACACTTAAGAACAAGAGAGACACCAATTGGTATAGCATAGTTACATCAGATGCCAAAATTTGTTCTTATTACTGCCTAGAGCATAGTTAACTTCACCATAATTTGAGAACAATCTTGGAATTTAGTATATCTAAAACTATTACATAAGGAAATCATCTCATCCTTATTTTCCAAAAGGAAACACCAACATGAAGAACTTAAACCTTCTTGGATCACTTACTTTACTAGTCCTTTCTCTGTACTTCTTAGAGGCTACTCCTGAAGCTTGCAAACCAAGTGGCAGAGTAAAGGGAAAAAAGCCACCTCCCGGCCACTGCAATGAACTTGACATGTGCTGCTACGTAGGGAAGTATTACACGCTGTACGAATGTTCTCCATCTGTATCTAAAACAACCAAGGCGGTTCTGAGTCTTACTGGTTTTGAGAAGGGTGGAGATGGATATGGACCGTCTAAATGCGATAAAAAGTACCATTCTGATGATATGCCGGTTGTGGCAGTGTCAACTGGTTGGTACAGTGGAGGGAGCAGGTGCGGGAAAAATATAACCGTAAGTGGTAATGGTCGGAGTGTGAATGCTATAGTGGTTGACGAGTGTGATTCTTCGGTTGGATGTGATGCAGAGCAGGACTATCTGCCTCCGTGTCCTAATAATATTGTTGATGCGTCGAAAGCTGTATGGAAAGCGTTGGAGGTGCCTTTAAGAGACTGGGGTGAAATGGCTATTACCTGGTCTGATGCATAACAAAAAAGTTCATGCGGAGGAGCTAGTACAAGGTGTATATTGTTGTTTCAGCTTTCCAGTGTAGTATGAAATATGAATAATTGCAAGTTTCCAACATGTGGAAAATGAAAATCTTGTACTTCTGATTGTCCTGTTAAACATTGAAAAAAATTTATGGGCTAAATCTTAAAGCCTAAAACACCAGCACAAACATATGCATGAATTTATAGATCTAGAATTTTCGGCTAGCCCTGACAATTCTGATCCAATGAGCAGATTCTGAAGGGAATTCCTTCCCGACAACTGGGAGGAATTGTATCCAGACAAAAAGGTCTTCGTCGCATTGTGGTGCAACGTATTGCTAAGATGAACAAGATCAATAGCGTTCTGTTCCAAAGTTCTTGTAACTTTGAAAACTGTCAAAAGACCAGGAACAGCATGAACTGAAAAATGGAGAATGATTGATGAGTTATCTTTATGACTTGCTTTTCTTCTGTAATCTGTTTTTCACTCTGTGTTGCATAAAATATATAGTTGTATGTATTATTATGTATATAGACAATGATATGCTAAATCCAGGAATATGACAATTTTAACATGATCTACATTGACAATGAAAGTAAAAATTACCCACTACAAAAGATTAAGAAACACTGAAAATAAAGCCAATCCTATTACAAAAATCAATTATAAACCATGTATGACGGGGTGGAACTAAATTTCTTATATCCCTTGATCACCTTGTTGACAGCATCGAGAAAGTCTTTCTCGGTGACAGTCTTCCTTCGTGCTCGAATGGCATACATTCCCGCTTCTGTACACACACTTCGTATCTCAGCTCCTGTAGTGTTTGGGCAAAGTCGGGCTAGAAGTTCGAAATGAACATCTCTCTCACAATTCATTGCACGTGTATGAATCTTGAATATCTGCGTCCTACTTTCAAGATTTGGCAGTCCAAACTCCACTTTGCGGTCTAGCCTTCCAGGACGCAAGAGTGCAGGATCCAGGGTATCAGGCCTATTAGTTGCCATTAGAACTTTGATATTTCCTCGTGCATCAAACCCGTCTAGCTGATTAACAATCTCAAGCATAGTGCGTTGAACCTCATTGTCTCCACCCGCCCCATCATCAAACCGTGTACCTCCAATAGCATCGACTTCATCAAAGAACAGAATACACGCCTTTTTGGAACGAGCCAACTGGAACAGCTCACGAACCATCCGAGCTCCCTCACCAACATACTTCTTAACCAACTCAGAACCAATAACACGAATGAAACACGCGTCTGTCCGGTTGGCGACAGCTCTGGCAAGTAGAGTTTTCCCTGTACCGGGAGGACCGTAGCAAAGAACACCCTTTGGAGGATCAATCCCGAGCTTCACGAATTTCTCAGGGTGAAGCATGGGCAGCTCAACAACCTCTCTCATCTTCTCAATCTGGTCTTTGCAGCCCCCGACGTCATTATACGTAACGTCTGGCTTCTCCTCCACGGTCATCATGGTAACACTAGGATCAATCCTTGGTGGCAATGGAATCTGTATCTGGTACTTGGTCCTGTCAACACCGACACGCATGCCTTCTTCGATATCTGTGGGTGAAACTTTATCGCCCAGTCCAACAACATACTTGGCAATTCGATTTATATTGATGACGTACTTGGCATCCTCGGTGTCAGGGTTGATAATCTTTGTGCATCTGGCAACCAGTAGTGGATGTTCTTTATGCATCATCTGCTTATCAGATACAAGATCCCACTGACTCGGGGTGGCAAGGCCGGTGTCGGATTCTTTTATGCCACACATGTCGATTAACTTCTTGGCCGTGTCCTTTATTTCTTTCTCAGTGTTCTTGATGGTGGTGGAATATGGCCCCGCGCCATATGTTTTTAGGAGTGCAATATCGTCCTCATCGAGAGGCTTTGGGTTCTTATCTTCGTCAATCTCGCCCATATTGTGTTGTCTGTACGTGCCGAAAGTCTGAAGATCAGAGGTTGAATTGGGTCGGAGAAGAAGCTAATAGGTAATAATGTTAATTGATATGGAGTCGCTAATATGATACTGATTGAGCCTTATATATAGCCAGAGAATATTTAGTCCAGAGCTGGCTGATAGGAATACCTTTCAAAGGAAAGAATCTTCTGGAAGACTGGAACGTTGGCTAAGTTAGTCCTTTTTATTTCAGGAAACAGTGTGAGTCAATTGCATTTGTGTCCCTAAATTAGATGTCCCTCGTGGATTTCATCCAAACTTTTTTTATTTTTGCACTTTCAGTCTATAACCATATTTTATACGTATTTCATACATACAAATTTAAGTTCTTTTATTTTTGGAAAACCTCAGACAAGTCCCTAAAATTAATCAAATAACCACAATTCCACATAAAAATAAATGGATAAATAAAAATTGAGTTCAACAACTTGTATTTTTAGAATTGAGCTCAACAACTTATATTTTTTCCGCCTTTTATTGGAATTTCATAACTTGGTCATCCGTAGTTTGTTTCATGACTAATGATGACAAAAAAGAACTTACTAATGAAATCGAGAATGTATGAATTATAAATATAAATTAAGTATACTTTTCAAATATATAAATTTATTTTTTAATTTCAAGATATAAGTTGTAGTTAACGGTAGTTAACCTTGTGAAGTTTTTATCGCCTTGAGACGGATGAATATGTGCGAATCATGACATGTAGTACTCCTCCATCTCAAGATATGGGCTAAGCACAACGTCCTAAGTTAAATTAATATTCTCTCAAGTCTCATCCCACCCCAAATACATTTTCGAATCGGTCCGCACCTGTATTGAGAATCACGTCATGGTCAAATTATTGCTTTCGGGTAGCAATACTACAAATTAATAGTTGCATCTTCGTTGAAACAAAGAATGAATAATACTTCACTACTAGAATTAGTTACATAATTAAAACTTATTCTGAAGAAAAAGAAAAAGGTTAGTTACATCAACAGGATGAATTTTACAATTGTAACTAACTTAGTTAGAGATATTTTTTAAGCAAAACAGAAATCAGTTAACCGAGCGAGCGCGCCAAAATCAGTTACAGATATTTTTCAAGAAATGAATCAATTGAGGCGGTTATGAGAAGATTAATTACTCACTAAGTTTTGCAGCTTTGCGCTTAATTGTTGATTATAAATAGTTACTGGACTAAGCTACTAGTATCACTTCACACACACACACTGACACACACAGAATACAGAAAATTTTCTCGATCATTCTCTGATTCACTCTCTCATCCATTGAAAAATGGATCCTGAACCTGCAGCTCATCCTGAAGGTTATGAAGAGGACGTAGGTTTGGCTGAGTTATTTTGTGCTGCCATTGTGATGGAGTATCTGCTGATCTCTGTCTTTGTCAGCCTGCTAATTCTACGAGCTACTGTAGACAATGATGTTGTTTCGGCCTACATTCTCTCCCTTTCTGTTTTCGTCGTGTTTATGGTGTTGGGCTCCATCTGTGGCTGGGTATTTGGTACAGCATGTCTTAATGGGATCGTTGGTCTGCTTCAAAAATGTCGTGCTGCAATCGTTGGTGAACATCATGATCCAGAGCAGCCAGAAGAACCCGCTCATGATCCAGAGCCAGAACCCGCTCATAATCCAGAACCAGAACCCACTCTTGATCCAGTAACCGATCCATCAACTTCTCAAGGTAAACACTCAGCGTACAAATCTGATCATGATTCTTTAATTAATTTCTCTCTGCTCTGATAGCTAGCTAGCTAGTTGTACTGGTGCTAAACTGCTAATTAGGATTGAAGATAATTTCACTGTTAACTCGATCGATTATGATTTTCAAACGACTTGTTTTCGATTTCTCTCACCTGCAGGTTCACGTGTTGCTAGCGATACAGAAATGCAACCGATTGATAGTACTGTGAGACGCGTCGCTGCTGGCGATGAACAAGTGTCACCGATTGATCATGTACCATCATCTCTGCCTGTCTAGTTGTTACGTTTCTCTGCTGTCTGTGCTAGCAAACTGCAGTAATAGTGCTTAAGATTGATGCTGATCGCGAGTTTACTGTTCGATTCGATTTGTTTCGTTTCGTTTCAATCGATTGGTTATGTCATACTAGTTCTTTTTACTGCTTGCTTCACGAATCAGCTGCTGCTGCTATATTCGCATTTAGAAATGTAGTGCTGCTATTCTCTGTCTGATCAGTAATTCCAAATACTGTAAAAAATTCTCTATGATCAGATTTAGTACTACTGCCTTTTTTTACTGTTAATTACCGGTTCAGTTCATTGCTAGTTTCAAGTTTGCTGCTTAATTCTGTACTTTTCAGTTTCAATATTACACCATAGGGCTGTAAGGGGAAAAGCTGTTATGGAAGCAAATCCAGGTTCAATTGTTAAAACCATAGCTCATCTGTCTAACAAATTAATGGAGCTACTTTAGTATGGTAGAGGTGACCAGGCTAGAATGAAATTACTTATGGCAAAATACTAGACTTGTCATGGCAAGATTAGATTAAAATAATCTGATTAAATCCCTCGAATTTTAGCTAGATGTTTTTCTTCTTGTGAACATACAGGGATGATGGTTTTAATGAAGAAACCGATCACAGCTTAATTGGTTTTATAGGACTGAATTCTAAAGGGTTAATGGAAGGAACTTAGGGTATTATACCTAATTTTTCCAAATTTCAACTATGGTCTGGCACCAGATCTTATAAAACTTTCAAGATGATTTCCTACAATGCATTCTGCACCAGCCTCACCTAATTAAGAACAATCACTAATATTCAACCATAGCCACTAATCAAACTCAAACTATTTTGTCAGAGACCGTTTAAGTGGGTACTTTGCCAAGATTATACTCCTTTGGGGGACTGATATTGACAAGTTTAACCAATATGCTATGTTATCAAATTCTTTAATATAATACGTCAGTTGAATAATCCCCTGGATCACTTGACCACCATGCATATATGAATTGACTAGCCCAATAAAAGGTCAGATTAAGTTCAGTGCGTTGAGCCATTTCTTGTCATTATCCTGAATTAAGGCCTATATAATCTCACTACTCTAAGCATCAAAACCATACAGATTACAAATACAGTAAACACTAGAAATACTAAAACAAAGAGGGAATATGAGGAGCTTCACCGCTTGGGCATTTCTTCTGGTGCTGATTGCAGCCTGTTCATCGGATGCTAGGCTACAATCATGTAACCCGAGTGGCTATATAAAGGGCAAGACCCCACCAGCAGGGCAGTGCAATCAGGAAAATGATTCGGATTGTTGCGAAGCAGGGAAGGATTACACCACCTATAAATGTTCGCCAACTGTTTCTGGACATACAAAAGCGGTTCTCACTCTGAACAGCTTTGAGAAGGATGGAGATGGTGGAGCGCCATCAGAGTGTGACAATCATTACCATGATGACAACACACCTGTTGTTGCTCTGTCTACAGGATGGTACAGTGGAGGGTCAAGGTGCCTTAAGAATGTTACTATTAGTGCTAATGGACGCAGTGTGAATGCTATGGTGGTTGATGAGTGTGATTCTACAATGGGATGTGACGGTGATCATGATTACCAACCTCCGTGCCCCAACAACATTGTTGATGCCTCAAAAGCTGTTTGGAAAGCCCTAGGGGTACCTGAGGATAATTGGGGCGATCTAGATATCACCTGGTCTGATGCCTAAAGTATTGTACATTATATACGTACCTAAAGATGTAGCGCCTAAAGCTTAGTCCTGAGGCCTAATGTAATGTACATATATATGCTTCTAGTCACTAGTCACTGTACTATATGTGTTGTAAAATGAGGTGTACAAATGTTTCAATCAAATGATATATTTATCAATGTTGAATGAAGGTTGTTTCAGAAATGATAATCATAGAAAGAACAAAATCCTTACCCTGTTTTACAGCAACTATGCAGGACCAGCACACAAAACACAAATCATTTTTCACATGCCATGAACCAAAACTCGTATCCATCCAAGACCGCGTTTAGAAACGTTAAAAGAGACCAATACCACGGTAGTTTGTTAGTTATCAGGCATAAATTGTCCAGAGCCATGCATAATACGAAAATCCAAGTCTCTGCAAAACCTCAGACCAAATCAAAAACACAAGAACAACCTCACATTGCCATTCAAACCGGAAGTCTTGACTGAACAAAGATACGAAGTAAATCTACATACATCATGATACACCAAACACGAAATATCAGTAACTAGATGGCTTTGCAGCAATGCCGGTTTCCTTGCTCTGCTGATACATTCAATAGCATATTTAGAATCAGATTGGAATAAAATTTTATTTTAACCAAGTTGTCTTGCCAAGATTAGTCCAGTCCTTATCTTATAGCTAATAGTTCAGCAGAGTTGTAATATGTTCTTCCCACATAAGATGTACATGCTCTCTAAACGAAACTAGGCATCACTATATTAAACCAAGTCACCAAACTGTAATCTATGCACATGACTGTCAGACTGTGTAACTTTTTTTTATGTAAGGTACTCTTGTCTATGACTCTATCTATCACACACAAAGCCATGTTTGAATTCGTGATGGTGCGCCCTAAAGATATTTTCATCACACACTGTCCAGTATTCGGAGCACCATTCTGCAATGCATGCTTTAAACAGGGCGGCTTTTCAACTTTTACCTTTTGCTTGCTTTGTTATCCATTCTATATTAGCATTCCATACTCCAGTAAACATGTGATTAACCTATAGCTACCGGAAAATAAAGGCAACAATTTGCCGAGTGAGTAACTAAGCACCACAAGACTAAGTGATCCATGGTTTGAACGCCACCACAGTAGCAGCAGAGTCCGTCTGTAGGCACACCAAATCATGCCAGCCAATCTTTAGTTGCGATCTTTTGGTTTAATAATTCTAAATTCTAATAAGTTAAAATAATAGTAATAATAATTATAATTAAATAGTGTAGTAATATTATTTTAATAATAATCAGGGTGTAAATTATATGAAACTTTCAAGATGATTTCTTAGAATGCATTCTGCACCTGCAGCTTCACCTAAGAACTATCAATAATATTCAACCATAGCAATGCCGTTTCAAAAAAAAATCAACCACAGCAATAATAAAACATAGACGGTTTGAGTGTGTATTTTGCCAAGATTATACTCCTTTGGGAGGTTGATTTTGACAAGTTTAACCAATACGCTATGTTAACAAATTCTTTAATATAATATGCCTGTTGAATAATCTACTGGATCACTTGACTAGCCCAAGAAAAGTTCAGATTAAGTTCAGTGCCTTGAGCCATTTCATGTCATTTTCCTGAATCCAAGTCCTATATAATCTAATAACATCTCACTGCTCTAAGCATCAAACCATACAGATTACAAATTAATACACTAAAACACTAGAAATACTAAAACAAAGAGGGAATATGAGGAGCTTCACCGCTTGGGCAGTTCTTCTGGTGCTGATGGCAGCCTGTTCATCGGATGCTAGGCTACAATCATGTAACCCGAGTGGCTATATAAAGGGCAAGACCCCACCAGCAGGGCAGTGCAATCAGGAAAATGATTCGGATTGTTGCGAAGCAGGGAAGGATTACACCACCTACAAATGTTCGCCAACTGTTTCTGGACATACGAAAGCGGTTCTCACTCTGAACAGCTTTGAGAAGGATGGAGATGGTGGAGCGCCATCAGAGTGCGACAATCATTACCATGACGACAACACACCCGTTGTTGCTCTGTCTACAGGATGGTACAGTGGAGGGTCAAGGTGCCTTAAGAATGTTACTATTAGTGCTAACGGGCGCAGTGTGAATGCTATGGTGGTTGATGAGTGTGACTCTACAATGGGATGTGACGATGATCATGATTACCAACCTCCGTGCCCCAACAACATTGTTGATGCCTCAAAGGCTGTTTGGAAAGCCCTAGGGGTACCTGAAGATAATTGGGGCGATCTAGATATCACCTGGTCTGATGCCTAAAGTATTGTACAGTATATACATACCTAAAGATGTACTATGTGTCAAGCTGAGTATGGCTTTACTAATGAGGCCTAATGGCCTAATGTGATGTAATACTTCTAGTCAATGTACTATGTGTTGTAAAATGAGGTGTACATATGTTTCAATCAAATGATGCATTTATCAATGTTGAATGAAGGTTGTTTCAGAAATGATCCTCACATCAAGAACAAAATCCTTACCGTGTTCTACAGCAACTATCCAGGACCAGCACACAAAACTCAAGTCATTTTTCACATGCCATGAACCAAAACTCATATCCATCCAAGACTGCATTTGAAAACGGTAAAAAGAGAACAATATCCCTGTAGCTCTCTAGTTTATGAACTCAAACAGAAACACATCAAGCATAAACAGTCCAAAGCCATGCATGATACGAAATCCAATTCTTTGCCAAACCTCAGACCATATCAACAACAGAAGCACAACGTCACATTGCTATTCAAACCGAAAGTCTTGACTGAACACAGAAAAGAAGTAAATCTACATACATGATACACCGAAGCCAAAATACATAAACTGCAATACTCTATATCATGCAGCTCTTGTTATCTTCTCAAACAAATACCATAATATTAATCTAGCATCAGGACTCAGTTGAGGAATCAAAACACGAAATACATACGATACACTATCCTAGTTAATTCCATTCAAGTCCACCAAGTGTGGTACAGCCCACTCCCTCCCACGCTTCAGTACCTCCTCCAATTTCTTCATTGGCAAGACCTTCCATATTTTCATCCCACCAACCACCCCCACTCTTATAATGATTAAAGAGCGGTCTCCTCCGTTCCTCTTTCCTAGCCAAAACCCTCCTTTTCCCACCACGCATTGGTCCCGAATCCTCCCCAATAACCGCCAACACCTTTCTACTCGACGACTCCTCACCACAGGCTTCAAAGATATTCTTCCTCTTCCTATTCACAATCCCATCGCTACAGTCAGAATCCGTAACACTATTCGCATTCTTCTCCACATTCTTAAACATATCGAATACGCCAGCATCAATCGACAGAGGCCTCTTCTCTTTTCCTCCAACTTTTCCAATCATTTCTACTACTCCTCCTGTTGGAGTTGACGAACAGGCAACGGCTTTGCCCGGAGCTGAACTTGGCAACACAGAACTCTTGTGCAGCTTCCGATTGAGGAAATCGGACAAGGAAAGAGTGGAACCCTTTTTAGCAGGAGGTTTGATTTCATTTTCCACACTGGCATCAGAATCACCCGAACCCTTCGCACCACGGATGAGGAACGAGGTCGCAATGGAGCGTTGTCCTCGTGGCCTAATCGAAGACTGTTTAAACTTCATATCTCTTTGCTTTCTTCACCAAAAAAAGAAAAAAAAATCAGAGCGAGTTGAGTGAAAGAGACGATTACATTCAATCAATGGGAGTTCAGTTTATACAAGATAGTAGCTGAACTAGAAATGCAGTGAAACCAATTGACAGAAGATGAAAAACCTGCGATTTGAAATTTTACAGTACCTGATGAATTGAATTGAATTAAATTGAAGCTGCTGGAGGGAAATTGAGCTTCTGGGTGATTTGAAGTTTGAGATTTCAGAGATATAGGGTTTGAGATTTTGTTGTTGATTCCCCCAATTTTCTAGATGGGCTGTAACATCTCTACTACATATTTTGGGCCGTGTTGCGTTCGGTGATCCAGTTAGAAACTCGGGGAAAAGTGGACAACTTCTTCCTCGATTACTTACGGTTAGATCTTACGCATTGGTGCATTACGCTTAATTAAACAGTTTGAAAAACAAATAAAAAAAATATGTGAAGGGCCCAACCGGGTTCGAACCGGTGACCTATTGATCTGCAGTCAATTGCTCTACCACTGAGCTATGGACCCTTGTTGATAAACTTGGTTTATTTATTATTGTATATTATCAAGGTTTTATTAATAACAAGTAGGTAATCAATGAGATTTGGACAGATTACAGTAAAATAATACTTAGTTTTTTTTTTTTTTTCTTATTTTACAAACTTCCTAACTTTCAAAATGGAAGTTTTTCAATCCACCTATATCCCATTAATTCTTTACTTCTCTATTCTTCTTTATCACTCAATTACAATTAAATACACATGCAAATCAATTATTTAATATTATTACATTAATTGTCTATTTCTTTACCACTTTGTAAGATACTAGTAAAACGGAGGAAGTCATATGTAAAATAAAGATGTGAAGTAAATAAAGATGTGTTAAAAAATAAAGATATAAATCAAAAAGAAAAAAAATACGTCAATAACATTCGAACCAAACACCTCCAATTAATATAATGATACAAGTAATGGAAAAGAATCACGACAACAATATATCGAATTGACTCCATTAAATAAATAATAACACATGTACGCACCAAACTAATATTGAAAATATAAAATCAATGGATTATATTAAAATAAAATTGACTTCATTGATTTTCAATCTTGTTATTATATTACTTTAACTAGAACGATAATAATATAATATTAGTAGATAATTTAGAAATTCTATCTTTTTTTTTCCATAAATAATATGATCTCTAATGTTTAATAATATAAAAAATATTATTTTTGGAAGATTTGAAAGTTTAGTTGCTTTTTTTTATTACATATTTTCATTATTTACATATATTTTCGTAGTAAAATACTAATAACGATGATAAATTTCCTGGGAAGTTAACTCAGTTTGAAATGTAAGTTTTATGTTGTAAAGAACGTAATTAATGGCATAAAAAATTTAAAAATAAAAAGTAAGGAAGATGGCACCATGCTTAGCAAACTTTCTATTTCCTCGGACTTTTATCACTCTCCCTTAATCTCCAAAAATCCTCAATGTTTAATCTTCGCCGGTGATTCCCCAATTTTAATCATATATATTTGTTGGTACAATACAATCAATTGCTAATTGAATATCAATAGTAGCCATAATCACTAACCCCAAAAGTTTAACACTGTATCTTTAGTTTTTGGATAGTAAAATCAAACCAACTCTATTGTTACACCAATCCGAATAACACGGAGCCTAGGAAATAGACATAAGCAAATACACTCCCGCCCACAAACCTCTCATAATTTCTAACCACCAAGTCAACTGTAATTCCTGTGTCGTAATGAATAAAGAAAACACTTGCATGCAATAGTGAACATAAAGAAAACGTTAGTACTGGTACCCAGGGTCGTATACTCCTTACAAAATTTATTAGCATCCTCCAAAACGAGGTTTAATCAAGGTTCAGAATGCAGCAGGGGTAAAACGGTCCAAAAAAAAAAGAGACAACGAAACAGGAACATAGCAGAACTAGCTTACCGGAGCAGAATTGGTCGGACAGAAACGGGTTTGTGTTAAAAAAATAAAGATATAAAAAGATATATATATAAAAAAGAAAAACAAATACGTCAATAAAATTCGAACCCAACACTTCATAGTCCTTCAATGTCGAGTAGTGAGTTGCCTAACATTCTATTTCATGGGAAAAAAATTCTCCCTCTTTTTTATTTTCGAAATAATTTTTATTTTTTATTTTTTATAATCTAGAAAATATGAACTTTGCAAGTTTGAAAATTAAATAGTTATTTTAACTATATATATATATATATATATATATATATATATATATATATATATATATATATATATATATATATATATATATATATATATATATATATATATATATAGACACACACACACACACACACACATATATATATACACATATATATATACATATACATATATATATATATATATATGGGTTGTTCATGGATCGGTGGATAAAATGGATGATGGTGGTGCTGATAAAATTGATGTTGATGCTTCTGTTGGTCAGGGGGTTGCTCATGGATCGGTGGAGGCTTCTGTTCCTCAAGGGGGGCTAATGCTGATAAAATGGATGTTGATGATCGAAGTTGGCCAAAGAGGATAGTGGAGATAGTGAAGATGATGAGTCTATGGATGCTTCTGAGGCACATGAGTATGATGGTATGTTAATCTTAATCTGAGTTAGTTACCAAGAATTTATATGTTACACAGTCAAAAAAAATGAAAAAAATGTTCAGCATTGCTAACTATTGTATCTTCTCTCATCTCTCTCTGTAAAGTAGAATCTAGACTAGATTGAGGTTATGATGAAACACTAACTATGTTTCCCATTCTGTTTATTCGGTTAAAACAAGTTTTTGGAGAAGGGGCTTTGGGTGGCCATAAGTAGAGGACATAGAATCCAATCGCACGGAGCAAATACGTTTTGCAGGTCTAGTCGGATAGACGAACGAGTACCAATGTTGTAACGGTACAGAAATTTTAAAATCCGTTACAGTAATTTTTAAAGAAAAAAAATTTCAGAGGAAAATCGAACGGTGTGTGTATGTATATATATATATATATATATATATACATATATATATATATATATATACATATATATATATATATATACATACATACATGTATGTATGTATGTATGTATGTATATATATATATATGTATGTATAATTGTATTTTTTTTACATATTTTTATAGTAAATCCAAACAACAACGACAAATTTACATATGAATACTAAGTGGACATATCATGATTATTTTTAAATTAAGTATAGTACGACAACTAAAATAATGATACAAATAATGCATGCAGAAAAATCACGCCAACAATATTGGAACCAACACCTTCAATAAAAATAATAATACAAGTAATAGGAAAAAATAACGCCAACAATATTGAACCAACACCTTCAATAAAAATAATAATACAAATAATAGGAAAAAATAACGCCAACAAGATTCGAACCCTATATCTTTTAATTAAATAACACATATACGTACCAAAATAAAATTGAATAAAAAATAGTACCAAATGCATTAGATTTAAATTGAATTAATTTGATTTTATTGATTTTCAATCCTGTTATTATATTATTTTAATACATGTCTCCAATATTTAAATTTTACCAAACATCCAACCCAATTCCAAGCATCTAATAATTGACATCGACAAGCATCTACATCTTCTAATTCCAAACATCCTTACAAATTAATGGACATCGACAACGACGACAAGCATCTACATCTTCTAATTCCAAACATCCTAATAAGTATCGACATTTTATAATCTCAAACATCCTTACAAGTCAAACGTTATGTCTGTAGTGTCATCCCAAACTGTAAACAAACATCACCGGTACTGCCACTGAAAGCATCATCAAAATTACTCCAGTAGACACAATTAAGTGATAGTGATGATGCTTGATATTTTAATTTATATTTAACTGATTGAAAAATACGTGAGATATTGTAATTAGTTGGAGAGAGTTCAGAAATTTTAATTAACCTTATTCATATTAAAATTAAAAGTATCACCAATTTATAATAACGTATTTAGGTTATACTATAAACTATTATTAAAGTATAACTAATTTGTAATTATTTTTTTAGTTCGGGTAATCACGCAAAGGTCCAATCAATCAATGGAGAAACGACTAAGCAAAACATATCCCATCCAAAAAGAACGTGACATCCTACAGCGTACATCTTTCTTAATTCTTACTCATGAATTAATGTCCTAAATTCAATCCTTTCACAAACTTCCACCATTTATTTATCATTATAAATTGTAACAATTCATCACACATCAAAAAACTGTTGTAAAGTTCCAGTTTCCTTTTGAAAGATAGGACGATTCCGTTACATCCAAATGGAGTATATGAGCACATAAATGAGTACTTTCAGCATCCTTTTCTGAGGTTTCCCCCCACGCACCATAACGCTCAACTGTTGTATATTCAATTGCCGCCTGATATTCGAGTCAGGATAGCACAGCCGTGACAATATTGCCTGCCATAACTGCTGCACCACATGGCAATTACAGTAATAGTTATATGTTCAACAGTTTCAATATCTGAAGGACACAGCACATACAACATCTCAAGGTCAGGCTGAAACTTCACTTTATCCTTTGTTGCTACCCTACCATGAAGGGCTAAACAACGGATAAATTTAGCTTTAGGTGTAACCATCCATACTGTTAAAAACCAGTTCCCTCAAGGCCACCTTTGGAGTTGCAGGCCTGATCAACATATATATCCTGTGCATACAAAACTGCTATTTGGACAGATGCAGCTCCCAATCAGGTTCGGGCTGCACTAGCTCTCTACACCACAACATCTTTGATCAAATAAGAAACTAAGACTGGTATTGGCATCGTCATCACATTAACTCTTCTTTCCCTCTTCCTTATGCAGTTTTTCCCTTTTTTTTCTTTTAAGATCATTAAGATTCATTCCAAATAGCAAAAGAGTACAAGTGGAGAGTCACAGCTTAACTCATAAACATATTCGATGCACCAGCAACAAATGAAGTCTACCGTCTGCTACTCTAACTCTAAAACTGAATAGCGCATGAAACAGAATCACAAGCCTCAAACAACTATGCCTCAACATGGCTCAGAAAACTCAGAAGAAAAGATGTGCATAACTCATGGAATCACAGCAATATCATGGCTTAAAAGGTGCGCAAGGCCGTTAGCTTCTTGGCGAACATGACTAACCTTATAATCTGCAAAATCGGACAGTAACAACCTAATTTGAGAGCACAGCGCACTGTAAGCAGACACCTTTTATTTCTTGCAAACAGTCGCCCTCCAATTGAATCTGCTCAACCCCTGACTGTCTAGCAGGTTCTAGAGCTATACGAGCTACATAGGCCTCCGTAGCCTCCACCTCCAAGTTACCTTGCAGCTTTCTTCGACTCCATGCCAATATATATTACATAACCTGTGTGATCCCTTGCCACAGCCATGATATATATACCAACTGACCATTTTTCGGAACAGGCCGAACAGCCACATCAAAATTAAGCTTTATCCACACCACCTCTGGGACTAAGCAAGGTCCATGAATTGTTTAATTGCACTCCAACACTCTCCCCACATGTTGATACACATTTTCCCTTAAGAAGCCCAGATATGGATGGTTTCTCTGGTCGATCGTTTTCCACAGTGTGAGTATGAATACTTTAACAAAGATTTATAGTGCACATACATAAGCAACCAACCACTTCCTCGGACCATAATATGAATAAAAAGGCAGAATCATAATTTCTGAAGGTATTAAAGGATTCCATCATATGAAGTTAAGCTTAGACACTAGTATGCATTATGTCACTTGCATATATGACAAAAACGGAAATATAACTTACATCTTAAGGGTTCTTCAACTCACACTTGACAGAAAATTGGAAAGCTTTATTTCAAACAAAGGATTAATTTCACATAACCATCTAAACTTTCTAACTTATATATAACAAAAGTGGCTAAACTTATTTTTTTAATCACTTAACCATTGAAGCATTGAAAAATTTATCACAATTCATACTAGTAAGACTGACATTAGCTGATTGGGCATATTAGACATTTCAAGGATGAAAGACCAAGCAAGCACAGCTCTAAACAAAGTTGGTGAACGAAGGTTTGAAATCCATCAACCATACCTGTCAGCACACAACAAGTCTTTAACTCGATTTTCTTCAGCCTCCTTTAAGGGTAAATCCATCAGGCATCAACCACCTGACAATTAATTAATCGGCTACTGATAAAATCGATGAGGTTAATGGACGGACACTTTTTGTTTAGCTGGGTGTATTCTGGTCAAACTATACCAAATACTCCCTCTCCCTCTGTCCCGGTAGAAATTACCCAGTTTGACTTTTTTCGGTCAACAGTTTTCAACTTTGACTCCCAATTACTTTTAAACTATAATAATAAAACATTAAATAAAATTATATTATGAAAATTTAAGTTATATATTTTTATAATATGATTTTATCAAATACTTTATCATTATAGTTTAAGATTAATCGAGAGTAAAAGTTGAACACATTGACCGAAAAAATTCAAACTGAATAATTTAGAGTGGGACGGAGTAAGTATATATATTTTTCATTTATTATTTATTATATATAAACTTCACACACGTATTATAGCAGACCCTAGAGAGTAGAGAGATTCTAGTACAACAACCAAAAGCCCTTTTTAAGTTCGTTCTTACCCGGGTCGACCCAAGAACGGAGTTGTGAACTGTGACTGGCGAATTGAGTTGAAAATGGACCCAAAAACTGACAAGCTGATAAGGAGGACGACGATGATAGCTACCGTCACGGCTTCCTATTTTCTTCTAACCGCTGACTATGGCCCTGAACCCAATTTTCTTGATCCCGTAAGTATTATTGCTATTACTCCTCTTTAAATTTTGTGCATTCTTGTTTACATCCTTGCATTTTAGATTAATTTCCATGCTCTTATTATGTCTAATCTAATTTTCAATTTTCTGTATATTGCTATTCCATTTTGCATAATCTTTCAAAAAGGTTCAAGTCTTGATACTTGTTCCTATGTGTAAGTTTTAGGAGTTGGTACTTATTTCTTGTGCTGAAACTGTCGATATATGATGAAAGCTCTGATTCTTGTGGGTGTGTAGGTTTTTCTTTTTTCTTTTTGGGTATATCTTGAGTATAATCATCTTGCAGTGGTGATAACCGATAAGCCCTAGTCACTAGTCAGTATGGTAGAAATATATCTTCATAAGCAGTAGAGTATAAAAGGACATTGTGAATGAAGCACCAACTAATGCTGGTTTAGATATACTGATAAATATGTGGAAGAAGAAGATAATGTGTCTGCAAGATTGCCAGTTGCCACAAATGCGGTTTCTAGATAGAACGTTAGGAACTAGAGGTGGGAAATTTTAAAACATCCACTTAGAATTCATAACGTGGAAGAGGGTGTGTCTCTGGATTTATGTTGGAACAGCATATACTATGCCTTTAGTTATTGAGCTATGGCAGTGACTTAATACCCTGTGTGATTTTCTATATAGCCTCTCCGTTTGACTTGGTAGTTGGTTAGCGTTTGTTGACACTTAGGTTCTTAACTGCTTTGATGCAAATGATACATTTGTAAGAGCCTTAGTGAAGTTATGACTGGAGTAAATTCTTGAAAGTTCTTTTGTTAAACATGAATTGCTCCTGGTGTAATATAGGTAATATATAGGTTTGATATTTGCTGAACTGTACAACAAGATTATCTAATTGAATTTTTCTATACTGCTTATTTTGAGTTACTTCTCTGTATTTTCAAGCCTAAAGGTGCTTCAGTGGGGGTTTTCAAGCAAAACTTACAATTGCCTCTCTGAAAATAAGCACCAGTCAGTATCCGTGACAGGAAATTTGAAGAAACTACCTTCTTTCTTCTGTTTTCCTACTTAATAAGTTGGTTTATACACACACTAAATTTCAACTTCTAGCTGCCTCTTGGCATTTATGCAGACACCACCTGCTTTCTATTCTATACTGCTACTACCTTTTTATCGCTTCTACCTTTCCATGAGCATTAGAAAACCCTTTCATGAAAGTTATTGGCAGTTATTATTGATGTTCTTATTATACTGGAAGAAAGCAACTCAGCTTCAAGTCCAGGCTTTCCCATGAGACACATATTATACTTAAACTAATCAAAGAGCATTAAGTGCTTTGTAGTCACATGCTACATAGAAGCATCGACAGGTGTGTTATTATGCTTTTATACAAACAATGATGTTACTGATTCTTTTCTGATATTTGGTTTTATGTGGCTTCAGAACTTGATTTAAAGGTGCAATCTTTCTTTTTTCTTTTTCCTTCTTGGATGGTGCTCAGATCAGCTTCCTTTGTATGTTCCATATTTTTCAACCGCTATACGGCTTAATATGTCTTGTTTGTATAAAAAAGGACAGATTAAAAAGGCCATTGTATCAGCTGAAAGATCAGTGAAAGAGTTCATCTTTGGACCAAAGGAGCAGAATCAAAAAACTTCAGAAAGTGAGATGAGGAAGCTGCCTTCTGGTGCTCCAGAGAAAAATCCATAGTTTGTAGATACGCTACTGCTCTTCCTTATAATAGTAACTTGTTCTCGATCAGTGTTTGTATAACCTATCAACTGAAATTTTCTGCTGTCAATGTTACTGTAGTTTGCGCGTAATCATAGCCTTTACCAAATGTTGGATATGAAAGTTGTTATTGGACATACTTTTGTTACATGCCAGTCTAAGATGCCATTCCATAATTCCATTGTAGGTGGAAATTTGCTTATATATTGACTTTTTGTTTTGAGTATTGTTACCTCTAAACTTATTACTACTTGTTTTGAAATAATGTTGTTAGTCTTAAACTGGATTAAAGTTTAGAATGTCTCTGTCCTTTGTTTTGATCACACAAAAAGAAGGATATAGATTCTAAACAACCCCAGTAAAAAGACCAGATTTTTTCCTGATGGTGAAGACCATAATTTGGAAAGGGCACATTATTGATTATATTTATGACATAACCATTTGAATATTTGATACACTTGTCTTAGGAACAAAGGCTGGTTGTTGAAATCAAATTGACTTGCAAACAAAGTTGGACAAAATTGTCCTTTCATTGCACCATGTGTTTGAACCTCATTCACATGTTTAACTGCTGCAACTACCTATCCAAATACCCTCCACCTAAAAACATTCCAATTTTCACATACTGGAAAACTCACTGCCATGAACACTTCTCCCCACTTTGTTTCACCACTCTAATAATCTTAAATCTCACAAATGAAAAACCCTATTCAACCTGCAACTCTTCCATCATCATCTGCTTCTTATTCTTCAAGAACCATCTTCAAGTTGCACAATCTAACCCCTTTGCCTCCCAAGAACTCCTTTAAAGTCCTCTGTTCTTTCCAACCACCCAAGAGCTCAGATTCCTCTCCTAATCAAGATTCAACCCTTTTACGGATTCTCCATGCCATACCGGATTGGACAGACAGCATTAAAGAGGCTGGCATGAGGAAGAAAAGATCATTATACAGTCATGAGCACTGGATTCAGCATAGAAGCTCTTTAAGACACGTGAGGCATTTCACGTCGAGCCTAAGTTCGCGTGTGGTTTTGTCGTTGGTGCCACCGGTGATTGTGTTTACGTCTGTGGCAGTGATTGTAGCTAGTTATAACACGGCGGTTTCATTGGATTTGCTGCCGGAGTTTTTTCCGATATTAAGAGCCTCTACTTTACCTTACCAGCTTACAGCACCTGCGTTGGCGCTTTTGTTGGTGTTTAGGACAGAGGCTTCATATTCAAGGTTTGAGGAAGGAAAGAAGGCTTGGACTAAGGTGGTTGCAGGGACTAATGATCTTGCTAGGCAGGTGATTGCTAGTGTGCAGAATCCGAATGATTCGATGTTGAGAAAGGCTATTTTGCAGTATATCATTGCATTCCCAGTTGCTCTCAAGGTTTGGACTCAACTTTTTGCTGTTTCTATTCCAATTGTAACTTCATCAGTTTCTTGTTTTCAAGTATTGATAGTTTAGTAGCCTGGACTGTGCTATTGCATTTAATAGGGAAATTGGCCAATAACTACTTATAGTAACCAAATTCAGGGACTTCACATTAAAAGTGACAATACATAATTTAATGGAGCTATGATTGTTTGATTATGCAAGGACTAGATAGATTTTGTCAGCTTTGTTTGCTTTCAGTGTTGAAGTGAGTTGTACAGAAGTGAAATGTGACTTATGTTAGATACTATAGGCCGCCTTCTGACATGATGCACACTGCACTTTGGAACTTGAATGTTTTGGTAATATAGATAATTGGCAAGTAATTCGGAGTTTTCGTCTTAAGATGGATATCTGGAGATATGTCCGTCTGTTGAATCTGGTAAGAACAAGAGATGTGTGAAGCGTCGTTGTCCAGTTTGCTCTTCTGCTTGTACCCTTGACGGCTTTACCTAACATCAACTAGCTAGAAATGGCTTGTATATCAGCATACTGAAACAAGTTCAGCATATCCATTGTTAGCCTTAAGATGCTTTAATCTGAGCTATCTGTAAACCAGTGTTTCATATCTCATGAGGTATCCGTTTAGCAAATAAATGAGGAGCTTTGTCTTGTATATCTAAGTATTGTTCCTGAACTGTTTCCCGATGTAGCAACTTTATACTGATGCACACTTGTAATGCAGTGCCATATCAGTAACGGCTCAGATGTTGAGCATGATCTTCAGGATGTACTTGACGCTGATGATCTAAAAGTAGTCCTCAGTTCAAACCACCATCCTCGTTGTATCATTGAATTTATGTCTCAAAGCCTTCAGCTTCTCGAGATGGAGACCACAAAGCGCCAGGCCCTGGTAATAACTCTATCCGAAGCATGAAATGTTACAATTTACTATAACAGCAGCATTTCATCAGAGAATTATAACTTCTACGTCTGGTTTATGGTACAGGAAGCAAAACTTTCTTGTTTTCACGAGGGAATTGTGATATGTGAACAACTAATGGGTATACCTATCCCTCTGTCATACACCCGGTTGACATCAAGGTTCTTAGTCCTGTGGCATTTCACTCTTCCTATTATACTTTGGGATGACTGTCACTGGATTGTTGTGCCTGCTACTTTTATCAGTGCTGCTTCGTTATTTTGCATTGAGGAGGTAAGTTACTGCGTAGGCCACGTCTTCGTTCTGTTTGTATACATAATGTTTATTTTCTGAAAACCATATAAGTTGCGAAAACCATCTTCAGGCGAAGAAAAGGCTCATTTCATGTACAATCTGCTGCAACTTACGAGACTAAATGCAGGTCGGTGTACTTATTGAAGAACCTTTCCCAATGCTTGCTCTGGACGAACTCTGCAATATGATCCGCACCAATATCCAGGACATAGTGAGAAACGAGAAGTTGATTCAGGCTCGTGTAAATGCAAAACGGAGGAGCCATCATGATGGGCACTCTCAGAATGGGTGGCCTACTTGTTTGGAAGACAGAAAACCTGCAGGGTAGAAGATTCTGAAGATGGACAATGCATTACAGAAAATCTGGAGAATCTACCTTATGTGTATAGCCAGGCGAAAAAAGAGGTGTGGGTCTTAGATGAACATAGGTCCGAGAACACGAGTAAAATAAACTGGCCGTTCTGTGGTGTATATATGCCGGTTATTCAGATCCAGAGTGACATGCTAGGTTCTATATACTAGTGTTATTGATCCTAGTAAAGCTTTCTCTTGTGAGCTTTAATGGCACAAACCTTGTCTTTCTGGTATCCAAGAATCCTGTCAGTTACGGATTAGTACAGCAGTAAAATAAAATGTTGCCCAGATGAAAAGAAACCAGGACATGGAGCAGCTCTCATTTGATGAGCTAATACAAATCATAAATTATTCTTGAATGCAAAAGTTCCTGAGAGATGTAAAAATTCAATCATAGTTTAGCCTCGTTAACATCTCAAACTCATTAAACAGGAGGATGCAACCGGCATGGAGACATCAGCCTCTGGTGCAGCTGATTAGAAGCCAGCTGTTGGTACTTGAGGAATAGCAGCTTAGTTGTATATATCGTCAGTCCAATCATTCTGCAGATCTTTTGGGGAAACTTGGGAGTGGGCTTGTATCTCAGTCCAGTTCAGGAACTTTTGTTGTCTCATCCGGTAGTTTACAATGTCATGATAGGCTTAGAATTTGGGATAGTTGTCCTGACTGGTTTGTTTCATATATGCACGATGATAAGAATAAAAGGTGGCCCCGTGTAGTTTGTGTAGGGGCACACCGCCAAGATGTATCTCTTGTAGTTTAATATGATGGATTTTGGTTGTGTTAAAAAAAAATAATCTCAAACTCATTAAAGATCCGACCATCATTAACAAGATCACAACACATAGTACTAGGTTTATTATTTTCCACTTTAAGTATAATAGACATTCCATGTCCAAATTCTATGGTAGCATTTGCTAACCTTGCACCAACGTAGGTTCGCCCCCGGCTGTAGTGTCTCTTTCTATAATGGCAAAAGACCTTTCCGATTGCATCAACATGTTGACAAAAATAAGCAGAGTATGTGCCTAGCTCTCTCACAATTCACATGATTAAGTCTTTCCTCATTCGAAACCCCCTTATCGATATTTTCCGCCTGCATTCAATTAATAACTACAACAAATTTGTGCATGACGCGGCATGATTAGTCAATTTGAAATTTCTTATCTATGTATTGAGACAATTTATATTTCATGGCACCATTTGATTGAATAGAAATACACCAACTTTTCAACGCACTTATTTCATGAGAAATAATATTAGTTGGCTATAAAACCATTATAATTTCCACGTTGTACAATTTGATAGGTCACAAATGGGCATTATAAAATCAAATAAAAATCTATAATATATGAGATTACATTTTATTAAATTTCCAATTAAATATAGAAAATTTAATTTAGTGATTTTAGTTATTATACAACTTTGCAATAACCTATTTCCACTTTTTTTTTTTTTTTTTTTACTCAATTATTGCTATATTTAAATAAATTCCCTTTATTTTTCAGATTTTTTTTTTTTTTAAGTTTCAATAGACTTTTCACGTTTCTTTCTTCTGAGAAACTTCAACTCACAATTGTCTTGATAGAATTTATCACTAAACCAAACAACAATCACTCCCAAATCAAATTTAAAGTATATAAAAAATAGAACCGAGTAGTCAACTTCCCACTTTTATGAATCCATTTCCAATTTTAATCACTCTTTACCATTTATCCATTTAATAATATCCGACTTATCACTTTATCTTATTTTATTAATTAGAAATCATACAACTTGATTCGGGACGGAGAAAGTAGGAAATAATATTTAAGCCATCAGACCTTCGTACCCAATTTTCTTGATTATTAATGATATTCCCTATTAATCCGTGTCATTTGGATTATCTTCCCTTTTATATACATCTCAAAATATGTATAAAATGCAGAGGAAGCCCGTACATTTTCATCGTCTTTCCCTTTCATTAGCCACTCGACTCTCTTTCCAGTTCTTCAATATTTTATTTTTTACTTTCTCAGATCGAGTTTGAGTATTGGAAACACCAATTTGATTCACTCTATCTTGTGTTACATTCAAAACGCTATAAGTAAGTTTTATATTTTTATACATTCTTGATTAACTCCAATATATTAAGGAGCTCGCAAAGTTTTGTTTTTTTTATTTGCTGTTCTATTGCACGTAGCAGATATGCGTGCAAACAGAAATGATTTCTCCAATCGTGATTTCTATGCGTGAAGTTGGAAGAATCAAACTAAAAGAGAGATATTAAATGATTTTTCAAAGAGCGTAAGCAACGTTATCTTTTTACTTGATTGGATCTTTCGTGTAGAGGTGTTCAAAATCACTCCCAACAGAAAATTCGATTTGTGAATTTGATAATCCAGTCTGAACTACTTCGCTCCTAAGGTTTCTAATTGGATTATGAATTGAGATATTAGCAATCCAAAATTTTCAAATTATATACCGGATATCTGCAAAGATTTATCTGATCGGGTGCCGGATTTATCCAAATCCGATCCAAGAGCTTCTGATTGAATTATGGATTTAGAAATTTTTAATTCGAATCCCAAAAAATCCAAAAAATAGAAACAGATTGATCCAATTCAATCCAATGTGTACCCCTACTTTCGTGTGCCTAATCAAATAGCTAGTTAACTTGGCATGGCAAAACTGGTTTTTTACTGCTGTATATATGTATGGGTAATTGATTTTCATTGTTACATGGAACTTGTGACGTTTTAACTTGTTCTTAATGACATTAATTAATGGAGAATTATAGTCTCTTCTTTTATGAATTTCCTTTTTGTTTTGTTTCTAAGAAACTTTAAGTTATTTTTAATTACCTTGGATTAACTAACTTTAAGTTAATTATTTTATTGTATTTTTAACTACTCAAGTTTATTTTCTGAAAGCCTGAAATGAAGAACTTAGTGGAGCGGGATTTTCTCAGCCATTTTGGCAGCACTACCAGTGAAGGCTTAGAAGCTGTTGGTTCAGGAGGTGAGCGCAATGCAACAGAGTGCAATGCAGAGGGCGATGCAACAAATCGCAATCCAGTAGAGTGCAATGCAACAGAGCGCAATTCAGTAGAGCGCAATGCAACATACAACCCATCATCCAAAGTAAAGAATGAGGGTCCCCGAGTGAGCAACGGCAATGGACCCACCCCCTTGCAGACTCAAGAGCTTGAGGCGTAAGTTTCGAGTTTCTCTTTATACTAAATATTCAAGATTGCCTGATGCATGCTCTCTCCGTCCGATTCTTTATTCCTCTTCTTCTCCTTCTTACTTTCTTCCATCGTGTGTTTTATATCGAATGGCGTTACCTGATGCATGAGTATATTTTTTGTGTTCTTACTTAGTGCTTTCAAGAGGGGTCCGTACCTGACTGAGATAGTACAGTTGGATCTAGTGAATAGACTAGGCTTGTCGACCCAGCAGGTCGAGTGCTGGTTTCAAAATCGAAGATTCCAAGAAAAGGTAACTTATTATCCTAACTAAAAAATCCTTAGCTAAATTCTATATATTCTAGGATCTATTGTTGCTTGATGGATGCTAGCTAATGCTATGGTTTCAATGAACAGACTGACCTTGAGCTGCATGAGAAGCTCAAGGTACAACACACCATCCTGAAGGAAGCCATGAAGAATCCGCCATGTAACGCTTGTGGTGTTCCAACCACTCCTAGTGAAATGGATCTCCAAATATATGATCTTAAAGCCCAAAATGCTTGGTTGAAGGCTAAGTTGAAATGGCTTGATTCACTTAAATCTTCTATGACTAGCTGTTCTGCCCCAACCCTGCCATTGCACAAACCTTCAGGCTTCGGTCTTGGACAAATGCCCGCAGATTTTGGATATAAGAATCCGGTTCCAAATGCTTCTGTCGAGGTACCAAGAGGTGGGCATGCCATCAATATGAGAGGTGCTAATGTTCCTCCAGTTGATAAGTCGGCGCTCATTGAGCGTGCAGAAAGTGCAATGGATGAACTCATTAAGTTGACTCGGGTTGATGGTCCAATGTGGTTCACAAGCTCGCAAGGCACTGGAGAGTCGCTGAATGTTGAGGAGTATAAGAAAGAGTTTCCATTGGTGAAGCATTATAACCCTTTTGTGTCCTGTGGAACAAGAGCAAGTGCAACTGTGATGATCTATACTTCATGTCTCCTGGAATCTCTCATGGATGAGGTAATTTGAATTCTTTCATTCCTAGGATGCATGAAATTTTTTCTCTTCTATCTCAATTGTATGTATTTGAGATGCTATTGGTTTTCTAGGATCGGTGGAAAATGATCTTTCCACTCTACATTGGAAGAGCCTCGACGATAGATGTTATTTCTACAGGAACACCTGGGAGGGGAGAAGATGGTGTAATAAAGTTGGTATGAACATGAGTAATAAACATAGTGTTTCAACATAATTATCATTCTTAATAAACATAGTGTGTTTCAACATAATTATCATTCTTTTTTGCAGATGGAAGCAGAGTTCCAAGTACTTTCGCCACTTATACCGGTTCGCAAAGCAAAGTTCGTGCGTTTTTGCAAGAAGATTGCACACGATATATGGGTGGTTGTCGACGTTTCTGTGGACACCATATTTGATGGTGTTGCAGGACAATTCTATGTTAACTCCAGGAGGTTCCCTTCAGGATGCCTCATACAAAGCATGCCAAATGGTCACTCAAAGGTTTTAGTTATGTGATTTGCACTTTTTTCGTTTGCACGAACCATGCGTTAAAATTCAGCTAATTGCACAATTGATGATGATGAGATGTTTGTAACTTCATGAGTTGAATTTCAGGTAACTTGGGTTGAGCACACAGAGTACGACGAGAATGCTATCCACCAGGTGTTCCGGCCAGTGGTCAGGTCGTGGTCAGGCGTCGCATTTGGTGCGCACAATTGGGTTTCGTACTTACAAAAACAAGGCGCGATGTGTTATGCCATCTCCCTCTCTATGACCTCAGGCGGAGACAATATAGGTACTAATGTTCACTAGTCACTACATTACACTACAATGTATATAACATTATGAAGAGCCATAATTATATGTTCTCTTGTTTCTAGTTTGTACTCGAAGAGATAGACCGAGCATCATGAAGCTAGCCATGCGCATGACGCGCAGCTTCGCAACTAGCATATGTTGCACCGTGCACAATTGGATATTTGTTCAAATGGACAACAATACAAGGTTCACGATTCGGGCGAGCAATGGTCCTTTTGAAGAACCGTCTGGCATGATCTTGAGTGCTGTAAACTCTACTTGGCTGCCCGTACAACCCCAGCGCCTGTTCGAGTTTTTACGCAATGAACACAATCGCATGCTTTGGGATAACTTTTCTTCACCAATGCAGAAGATGTGGCAGAATCCCAGAACCGGCCAGGACCCTGATAACAACAATGTCAGTATTCTCCGTGGAAGTGTAAGTGTACGAAACACAACCTCGAGTCATTCTACTTATATATTAATTTGTTAGTACATTAATTCTCATTTTCTCGAACTCCATCTTCCAGGTCGGCCCTGACAAGAATAAGCAAGTCCTGGTATTGCAAGACACATGGAAAGATGCCTTTGGGTCGTATGTTGTTTCAGCTACCATGGACGCTACATCGTTTGTTGCGTTACTCAACGGTCACAACCTTGGCTGTGTGGCCATATTACCATATGGATTTGCGATCATGCCATTTTGTCGTGCTCCTGCTAATGGTGAAGGTAGCTCCACCGCGCAAGGACAGTTTGGCGCATATTTGTTTTCTGGATTCCAGATACTGGCGAGTGGTGGACCGACATCGAACCCATCACGGGAGGATGTCGAAAGATCGAAGAAGCTCATCAACGACACCATCAATGGAATCAGAACCGGCCTGAACATAAAATGACAGCCATGTATTTGGAGTGGTGTACTAAAGTTTACTATAAAACAATTTTTTTTGTGTTTTTGTTTTTACATTTTCAGTAAGTTGAAATTTGAGAACTATACTAAATTTTGTTGCGCAAAATGTTTCCGCATTCTATATATTGACGACATTGCTTTTGTTGTGTTTATTGATCGACAACATGATCTCGATATTTTGTTCAATTGATAATTGTTTCTTTGGTATGATTTAACGCTGCGCGTGCTCCATTGAAACTAATTATTTGATGTTACATACAGTATAAATATATTTGATATTAGTACTTAAATGTTTATTGTTACATGTTAATTTCTAACTTTAGGTTACAATAGAAAAGTTCGAAATTCGTGCATAAATGTTAAATGTTACATGTAAAATTCTTGAGGTTAGATTACTGTAGCAATGTAAATGTTAATGTTGATGTTGAAATATTGAATGTTGTTTATATTAAACTATTGAGTATTTTTTATCCTTTTAAAGTAGTGATCTCACCAAAGAATATTATTTTTAAACTTTTATAGTCAAACAATTTTGAAATTTTGCGGTGAAAATTTGAATTAGGTGGAAGAAATGAAGTAAGTGGAAGAGGCTGAAACCAAATTTTAATTGCAAAGATTAATTACATTACTCGATGATATACTACTACTAAACCAACAACGCCTATAACCAATACTATATTTCTAAACCATCTTATGCTTCTGTCAGAGATCAAACTTGCATCTTTTATTTTCCACTTCTGTTCCATTTCACTGCATTGTTCTCATTTTTTATGTTCATTACATAAGTGACGGGATTCATTTTGCAAGGTTTACAATTTACGCTCTGTTATCTTCGTCCGAATATTAATTTCATTCAGCTTTACATAAATTTGTTTAATTGTTTTCTATATTACTAATAACTTCAGTTCATTTCAAATTCATTGGTTATATTTGGACGAATTACATATCGGGTAGTCCTTATTGGATGCTCATAAGTCATAAGTACTACAAGTTTGTTGCACACAACACAAGGAAGCAGTTTCAACTTTCAACTCCCCGTTAGTGGGTTCCCTAAAAACAAAGATGCACATTTTTTAAAATACTGTAAAAACAGACCAGGAGGACCCTTTCTCGCTCCAGTTTCATTCGACAACATTACTTTATAATTTTTATATTTTCGTCTGAAAACTCATCAACTTCAATGCCATCATTAAATTCAGCAACTTTGACAGATCTGTAATCTGTTTACAAGCTGTTCTACTTCTACCGGTACAGCGATACTCGCCAATGCCATAGTTGAAAATAAACAATAATATCTTGATTCATGACAATAGCAAATACTAGATGCAAGTGAGTCAAGTTTAGGGGTTTAGGTGTTGGTTTCGGGTTGTGGTTTAGGGGTTTTCGGGTTGCGGTGATTGTTAGTCTAGGCCTGGTGTTGTTTCTGTAGCATTTCTTATGCTATTTTCTATTTAATATAATACAAAAATTTGGCCGTTTAAAAAAAACAAAAAAACAAATACTAGATGCAACATTGTAATGCAAAGACATGTTTTTGCTTTTCTGAGTCACTGCTAAAACTAACCAGATACTGTACCTGTGAAATCTGGGATGCTTGTTTATCTGATAATCGAATTACATGACCATGGGGTGCTAACAGATTCCAACAAGAGGTGACCATACTATGCACTATCGTGTCTATTCCGAGCTTCCTTTTTCCCAGAATTGCTTGCTGCTCTATCCTTTCAGCTGCACCTGGTTGTGAAATTTATTAAGTTTCATTGAATCTAGTTGGCACAAATTAACTACGTCTGCCAGGATATTTTACCTCTTGTAATAATTTAATTTCTCAGTACTGACGGTTAACTTCCAGTTATCAGCCTTCATATGATATGTGCCTTCATTTTACTGCCTGTTTCACCAAAAAGATGCATAATATTAGTACTAAGACAATAGAAATTCATCTAATATAACTTTTTGTTGTTGCAATGAATCAGATACAAAACTCTGACAACATTTGATTGCAACTCTTCTACCTTTTCAAGACTTGTCTTGGCCAATCTCTAATGCCCTGTAGTGAGACGCAAGGTTAAACGCAGAATCAAGCCGCCAAGGAAAAAGAAGAAATTGAATCTTACAAGAGAATCTCCAAAATAATAAGAAAATTACCTCAAAGGATCCTGGATGAGAAAAGTTCCGTCTTCCACCACCGAGACATTTTGACCGTGCAATGGTTAGAACTAGAAGAACACCTTAATTCCATGGGATTGAAGATAATGACTGTATAGCCTCTCTATTCAAATATATGTTGGGAATATGAGATATTTTTGGCCAGTCATCACCCATTGGTTTCTTGCATCTAGTTTCCAAAAGAGGACAGCCATGTATGTCAAGCTTTCTTAGTGATTTGAGGCCCTGGAAACAATCAGGCAGGGATTTCAAGTTTTCGCAAACGTGAATATCCATTTCTGACAATGACTGAAGGCTGCCCAGATAATTTGATAGAGTGGACAACCTTTCACAATACATTATCCTTAAGGTTCTAAGAGCAGTTAGTTGTTGAATGCTTTCTGGCAACCTCTCAAGCTCCGGGCATCCATTTATGAACAAATTTTGCAACACTGATGGACTTCTCAGAGGCGCAAAAAAAGGGTCTTTTAGTTTCTTACAATAATTGATTCTCAGGTCTTTGAGAGAAGAACCATCCAGCATAGTTGCTGGAATTGAGGTAAGGCTGTCACAACTGAAGATTTCTAGACTCTCCAGAGAACTGAGATTTGGTAGAACTTCAAGCTTGTGACAACCATTTACGAGCAACCTTCGGAGTCCAGATAAATGATTCAGCTCATTTGACAGAGTTCTCATCGATGAAAAAATTATCTCCAGGGACTTGAGGACCTTGTGGTTCCGTAATAATCCTTCTGGGAGAGCATCTGATTCAGTGATGCGAGATAATCTCAATTGTGTAACTGAAGTAAGCCTTGCTATAGATTTAAGCAGTGCCATATTAACAGAAAAAGATACGCCCAAACGCATGAGAGTCGGTAAAAATGGCAATACAGTCAACTTTGGGCAGCAGTTGATTTCTAGATCAGTTAAGCAAGGAAAGCTCTTAGCTGAATTGGGTATGGTCCATTCCTCAAGATTAGACATGCCTGTGATAGAAAGATGTGTCAGTGCGGGAAATGAAATTTCCCCACATCCAAGCCATTCAGCATCAAGACGCGTGATAGAATTCATGTCACTGAGCTCCAGACATGTAAGGGATGGTAATTTTCCAATGGGAGGAAGGCATTCACAAACATTGCAGGATCTCAGAGTCCTTTTGTCTAGATTTTTGAAACATAGAGTTGACATCCACTTTGGGAACCTTAAACCTTGATATGACACAATCTGTATCCTTTCAATATTCTGATTGGGTTGAAGACCCTCGAGAACTTCTTCATAATGTTGAGCTGAGTCGAGTCTGATGGCTTCTCTCCAAGACAAAGACAGAGACTTGAGATTCACTTTTCTGACCAAGTTGGCGCTTTTAGCATCCCCAAAATTTCTTACATGATCAAGACCCTTGATGCTCAAACATCCTCCAAGATTTAAATCCTTCAGTTGCTCTAGTTTATGAGCTGAATGTTCACCAACAATGAAGATACTTAGCTCTTGCAGACAAGTTAATTCTCCTAGTCCAGGTGGTGTACAAACAAGTGAATAGCAAGACATGATATCTAGAAAACAGAGCTTTTTCAGGTACTTCAAACCTTTAGGCAACTCAATCAATGACTGACCATTTATCAGCTGCAATGTTTGAAGGTTGTGGAGACGACTCAGGGACTCGGTTAAAGTTTTGATACCTAAACAATGCATTGAAAGGAACCTAAGGTGCTCCAGTTTGCTTAGTACATGTGGCAACTTCTCGGCCCTGTAAGTACACAAGTCCAAATCCAACAGTACTCTTATATACGGTTGCTCTGAAAGAAAGAAAGTAAAACGTTCTATGCAATCTGGTGTTACTCCTCCATCCAGATTAATAAGTGAGCGCAAAGAATTACCAACTGATAATTTTAGCTTATCCTTGTCTCTGAAAACCACACCATATGGCGCACGTCGGAGAGACAAGTGACGAAGTGTTTTGGGGATTTTAATCACTTTAACATGATCAAAGATAAGCGTTTCTTTTCTCATAACAGATTCTGCTAAATCATGCATAAGATCATGCATTTTGCACACCACTTTTATACCCTCGTTGTCTCTCTTGACATCTTGAAAAAATGATCTCCAAACCAATTCTTTGAAAATCAAACGAGCAGTGAGGGGTAAATCTGTTTGGCCATCAGAGGATACAAAACCATTTGCCATCCATAGCTGAACTAACTTGTCCTCATGCATATCATAATCCTTGGGAAATATGCAACAATACGCGATACATTGCCTCATTTGTGGTGTCAGATTATCATAGCTTAGCCTCAATACAGGTATGATACCATTTTCATCGTCAGATACCTGCCAGGTTTCACTTGATTGAATTGCTAACCACTCACTCTCACTGCTCTTATATCTCATTAAGCTTCCGATAGCCTTTACAGCCAAAGGTACACCACCACATTTTCTTACGATTTCCTTACCAATTGTTTCAAATTCTCTTTCCATCCTCACACCGGGTGCAAATGCTCGCCGCCTGAATAACAACCAAGAATCTTCTTCTGACAAATACTGTAAATGGTGTATGCTGATCGTAGACATCATAGTGGCAACTTTCTCAATCCGGGTTGTTACCATCAGTGCACTGCCTTTTGCACCACATTCTAATGTTTCTTTCAGACATTCCCACAAGCTATGATTTTCATTCCAAATGTCATCCAACACCAATAGATATCTTTTGTCCCTCAACGTTTCTCGAAGAGAATGCAGCAGCGGATCCAACTCCGAAACATTGCACTGACTTCCTCCCATGGATTCTATAATTGCTCTAATCAGCCTTTTAATGCTGAAATCATCAGATGCGCATACCCAAATCCGCAGATCAAAATGTCCCTCGACTCTCCTATCATTATACACCAGTTGTGAAAGGGTCGTTTTCCCTATTCCACCCATGCCACATATAGCATAGACAGAAAGATCATCTCGATCGTAAGCATCTACCAACTTCTCAATAATCATATCTCGTTCGTCATGCCTTCCAATTATTTCTGATTCATTCACTAATGAACTAGTTTCTCTACTTCCTGATATATCACTAACTCGATTAGCTGATACCACCACCTCTTCCCCCAACTGAAACTTAATTCTCTCATCAGATATAGCATCTAACCTTTTCCTTATCTTCTTTACCCTACCAGAGATTCTGGAATTGAATATGAACGAATTACGCTTTGACAAAAAGGCATCAAGTTTGTGAATCTTACCTTTTTCAGAGTCAACCCTTCGCTTAAGGCCTTCCGTCGCAACCTCATCCAGTATGTTCTCAGCATCATAAGCAGCCTCCTTGAGCTTTCGTAGCCAGTCACGTACAGCCTCGCTCTTCCTCTGCTTCACTTCAGCATCCTTGAGCACATATTGGACTGCAGTGAATATGCTTTCAAGATTGTCCAGCTCATCCTTCAAGCCCCAAACAAGACCAATCTCTTGAAGAACAGCAGAACCAAGATTTTCCAGGACAGTCTTCACAAGAGCAGCAACAAGTGACTCCATGTTTCAAATTCAGAAGGATTAATCAGAACAAAACTCAGCCAAGAAAAACTTTGTGCTCAAGGTAGATGAAAATACTTCTCTGTAATGCAGTGTATACTGTACAGAGTCAATGACTCCAAAGTCTTCTTACACTAGTTATTTCATTGGAAAATTAACTACACACCCACTGAGTTTGTTGCATTAATTTTTCATACTCATGCACCGTCTATGTAAAATTTCACTAATGGCAGGGGGGTCGATATAATTTCTAATGGTGCATGGATATGAGAAGTTAATACAACAAACACAGGGGGGGTCCAATTAATTTTACCTATTTTATTTCATTCCCAATCTGGATAATCAGACACTTTGGAATAGATTGTTCCATAATTGGCCTCAATGAAACTAAAGAAATACGAAGTAGATAACTTACATGTCTTGTCCTGAGATAATAAATATGAACGTTTTGTTACATACACACCTAACACCTTCATTTATAATAATTACTACAATACTTGCAGAAACCAAACTATCATTCTATGTACAATTGTTGGTTGTTATTTCAAATCTTGGCATACTAGATGGTAAATTAGAAGCACTAGACAACAATATCAGAACAATGGTAAGTATTTGAGTACAGCGATAAATACTAGATGCAACAGTGTGTACTTCCTGAACTGCAGGGATGTATATATGTTTAATTTCAGTTTATTGGACTTGAGCAGTTCCTTCAGTAAATTTAGGATCCTCGCACCTGTACTTTCCATCAGGTCCAATGCCAAATCCTCTTGGATCTGCGAATACATTCTCTAGCAACTGGTTTCGAGCAGGAACAGGACTTTCGTGAGCAAAGTCAACAGCCTCTTCAACCTCCTCGTCGACCTTCTTTTCTAGGGCTTTTAGATATGCTTCGGTAGCCAACTTATTTTCCAGTAAGTATTTCTTCAGGGTAGGAATAGGATCTCTGGCAGCTTAGTGTGCCTTCTCAGCTGCCAAACCAAACAAATTATTTGTTATAACATGTGGTATGGACATGCAACATGATATAAGAAATTGCGGTCGTTAAATTTGCAATATGAAGGCTTGTGTCATCAACCATAAATCAGATGGGTAATTTAATATAACAGCTATTTACGTGCACAAGTCAGATGTAAGATACAACAGGTGCAATAGCATTACGATTTATCACATTATTGAAATCAATTGATTCACTAGAATGTTACTCGACTTTCGCCTAGTTCAGGTGTAACGTGAAAAAATACAAACATATTTCATTTATCCCACTTGTGGATAGGAGTCCAAAACTCTTGCCACAGCCGCCCATGAATACAGTAGTTTGTTTTCAAAAACTATATATTCCTAGTAAATAATCCACTCCTGAAAACAATGAGCAGGAATAAGAAATTGATACTAGCAAAACTAAAAGTACAGCAGAAATGTATTTGCAACCAATGGTATTTTCGGGCAAGATTCTAATGTTAATCATTCACGAACTACTGGTTCACATTTCCCCCAATGTTCGATACATTTTTACAATCAAAATTAGTTGCACCCACACAATATGCATACTTCCTGATTACTCTTCTGGCATCTAAATTTTCTAATTGCACTTTGTATATACGTATATCAATCAAATTCCAAGCCAAAACAAATCAACTCAGCATCCTAAATCTTCCATTAGACACACCAATAAAAAACAATCCAAACAGCATGTACGGAAATCAAAATTTAGTTGAGAATGCTCTCACTCACCAGGGTTGCGGAGCTCATCGGGATCTGCCCCAGAGTGTCCTCTTAACCTGTAGGTCAACCTCCCTTACCTTCAACATCCACACAATCAACATGGACACCAGGCATCCCGAATGCGGGGCGAATGCGGGGCCTTTCTTCCAAATCTGAGGATAGAGGTAGCCCTCAAATGGTTCATCCCAATGGCCCACAAATTGTTCTCAACAACAAATACAACTGGAAGCTTCTACAATGCAGCCATGTTCAAGCACTCAAAGAACTGGCCGTTGTTGCAAGTCCCATCTCCGAAGAATGCAAGTGTCACCTCGTCGCAGTCCTCCTGCAAAACCTCTCTCTTGTACTTGCTAGTGAGGCAGCTCCTGCAGCAACAGGAATGCCTTCTCCAATGCAAGCAAACTCACCAAGAACATTGTACTCCTTCGAGAACATATGCATGGAACCTCCCTGGCCCCTGCAACAACCGGTGGTCTTGCCAAACAGCTCGCTCATCACCTGCCTTGCAGGGAGTCCTTTGCTCAAAGCATGGACATGGTCACGGTAAATGCTCACAATACAGTCCTCTTTCTTTAGAAGCTTGATGAAGCCAGTGGAAACGGCTTCATGACCATTGTACAAGGAAACAAGTCCAAACATTTTACCTCTGTAATACATCTGAGCACGTATGTCCTCAAAGGCTCTTCCCAAATACATGTCCTCTGTACAATACCAACCCTCTTCTTTGAAGATCAACTGCATATAATGAAAACACAACACAGCTGTATAACAAGTAGCCAGCCAGTTGATTTCAAGATATAACAAGAAAACAAGTGAATAATAACTAGACTACTATCAATAGCTGAATCCTGATTGAAGAATCTAATAAAGCTACCGCAAGATTTCATGTTAAAAATCTGTCACTGGTCATAAGTAGCTATTCATGAGAATTTTGAGAATCTGTCACTTCCAAATAACAAAATAATCAGACAGCCTGCTTTCCTCAGTTGCTCAAATTAATTGCAGCTATCAATTTGCATCTTTTTTCTGTTCTTGGAAGTATACCGGTATGAAAGATTACCGAAACAGCAGATTTCCAAACTTGCACCCTTTTTTTTTTTTCATAAAATCTACCAGTATGAAAGATAATCAAGCAGCAGGGTTCCAAAATACTTGCTGTCGTATCGTCATCAGTCAATACATGATAATGGGAGAACAGGTTAGTTACAGTAAATCCCCGAAGAATCAGAACAAATCACAGTGAACAAATACAATTGAACATTTGAGATCATTTCACAATTAAGTATCACTACTAGTCTACTACAATTGCTACCTACTACAATTATGCTGCATTGTGCTGAATAATAGGATACTTGACGTAATTAAATCACAACCATCATCATGAATGAAAATGATTAATACAATCGAGCATTAGCAGAATTATGAGTGATTGAAAGAGTATGTAAATACCAGATTGGGCGATGCGGTGATGGCCTTGAGTGTACTCTCCTTGATGAAATCAGATTTAATACCAACGACACGGGTGGCGGGGGATAGGAGAGAAGGCGTACTTGCTAGCCAAAGAGTTGGGGAAACGCAAGGTTCCGAGAAAAGAGAAAGGGGTTAACAGTATTGGGTTCAGTGTGTTTACTAAACAGATCAACACCCAGACAAGACTCCATGTTTAAACCAGTTTACAGAATAACACACACAAATCACAGGAAGTAAAATGAGCAAAGTAAAAAAGCAAGTCTCATGAGAGACGGTCAATTTTAAGATAAACATTGACAGACAAATATAAGGATTATTATAAAAAGATATAGGGTGTATACTTAACAATGTAGATGTTTTTTATAAATACAAAATACACCATGTTAACAACATAGCTGTTTAATTTTAATAACATCTATGTTTTGTTAAATACATAGCACAGTCTACTTTTAAGTTGAGTATAGACGGTCTCTCACAAGACTTCGTCAAACAATTAAAAAACCACTATTGACTATACCATAGATATGTGCTTCATACGTGTTTCATATGCTTATTATAAATCCATAAGCTCATCAATGGAATATATCTCAGATGAAATCAAATCAAATGAGTCTGCAAATGAATCACATGAAGTCCATTTGATTTCATCGGACCATTGCAAAAAATAAAAAACTCTATGAGGCGCACCACATAGCTGATGCTGGCCGAATCGCTGCTTGAGCGTTTCAGCTGGTCTCGGCTAGCCAAAACTCCAGCAGCCGAACCGCTGCTGGAGTTGGTCTAATGTTTTGCTCAGATGAGAACAAAAATGTCAAATGCATTTCAGGACTGATGATGCCAAAGAACAGTTCCGTTAACTATGAATCCATCACTACATCAATTCTCCAAATCAGTACTACTACTTGTACACAAAATAGATTACAGGTCGTAGAAACAGTCAGACCGAACAACAAAATCAAACCCTAATGCTTCAAACGCTTTCACCTCTATACTTCGACAACGATCACACCACACAATTTGAATTTAAAATATGGCATTTACGATCTCTTTGTTTCAAATCTGATAACCGTACATACTTCCAATAAGTTCCATCATAAATAGCCTTCCAGTAACACACTCTTACCAGAGACCCTTGATGTCAAATTCTTTACATCTGCTTTTAGATTTATCAAACTTGAAACACTTTCTCCATCACCACCCAAACGAGGCAATACCTCCACCACAACTTTCTGGATCAAATTCTGTTGTAAACCGTCTTTAAGTATATCCTCAAAGTCAGCAAGATTACCCATCAAATCTAGTAATACGTTACAGAACCCTTGACTCTTGCAGTGTTCCAATATTTCCATTAATCTTATTCTATCAAAAGATACTGTCTCAATTCCTTCTTGACTTATTTCTGGCTCTGTACTTGTGTTTCCCTCGGACATTATTATTACTTTAGAAACAACATTGGTGGAGAAAGCAGGTATCTTAATAGGGGAATTTGAACATTTTGACAGCACAAGCTTAAGGGGTTGATTGGCGCCAGGTTCTTTAGATGAAGGGAAGGATACCTCTGTTATTGATGTGGAGGAAAGTACTACCGCATCATATTCTTGCAACAATTTGGAATAATATCCACCACATTCCTCGGCTTCAGTACCAAGTTGGTTTACAAATTGACCATCAAGTGAGATGGAATACCTATTCAACATTTATGCAAATGGATAATCAACAATGTAACCACAAGAAGAAAATAGTCAATAAACATCACCAAGCCATGTCATCAAACACAATAGAACAATTGATAGAAGGTGCAGAAACCACCCGTTGACCCCTAACTGCATACTATTTCCTATGTGGATTAATTAGCCGAAATATTTCACATGTCGTCTAAGTTCCGCGTAAAGTGATCCGCAACCCCCCCCCCCCCCAAACACACACAAACTTGTTAAGAGTATAATTTCATACTGGCCAAATCAGACCAGAATGTGCATTCAAATGGATTGAACTTTTACCGCAAGTAGTAGACATAAAATGACAGAAAAAAACAGTTTAACTAGAATAAGAATACGATCATGAACATTTGAAAAGGTAAAAGAACCAGATGAAGTACAGAATATAAAGAAGTAAATCATGAAACTCATTTTGGAAAAGGAGAAAATAGAGTCCGCATCCCGGTAAAAATTTAGTTGACTAGCTAGCAAGTATATTTCATTTTCGGGTTGTGGGTGGCATATCATATGTTTAATGCTGTAACATGAGTTGATATTTGTGGAAAATTAATTTAACGCGGGGAATTTATGGCCAGTCAGAAATAAGATGTGGGTGATTTCGCATGTAACTCAGCATAAGCTACACCTATACTAGATACACTAGCAGCTAGAGAAGATCTTGAAGTACCTCAGAGTAACAAATGGTTTTCCAGTGAGCATTAGATGGGTAAAGGATTCATTGAGCTTTTTGCACATTTCCTCCTCCACTCCAACTATCACTTCTATACCAGCGTCTTGAAGTTTTTTTAAGCCGGTTGAAGCTACTAGAGGATTTTGATCCACCATACCAACCACCACCTTTTTCACTTTGGCTTTGATGAGTGCTTCAGAGCAAGGTGGAGTTCTTCCATAGTGGTTACATGGTTCCAAACTCACGTATGCTGTTCCATTCTCAGCCAAATCTCCTGCATCTCTGAGAGCAAAAACCTGTACTTTCATTAGTCAGTTTATTTATAGTATCAATCAATCAACAAGAAAACAACAATCATCATTCTATAAAACTAGTAACATTGAGATATTCAGAGTTTAAACAGAACAACAAAGTACAGTCATGAAAATAAAGTCTTTGACCTTACAATCTTACACAAAGACATTCATCCTTGGTCTTTTGTAGCCTATTGAAAACCATAGAACATACCCCCGAACTTGCTAAACCATAATATCATCCAAATTACAGAAAGAACTTCTCAATTGTTTATTGCAAGTTGCAACCACAGCTAATGTATTTCTAGCATATCAGTCAAGACTTTAAAACAAAGGCGGCACTTGACGTATCTATCAACTATATGCGTTTATTAGACCTCTTCTAGCATGAAAATCTCCAAACTTGCTTCCACATATGTTGCAACACTAACCCACCCAAACAGTCACCAAAAAATGCTTAGTTGATTCATTGACAGATAGCAATATCATCATTTGACTCTCGAATACACACGTAAAGTCGTAAATACAACATTTAATCAACTAATGAGTGCAAAATGTGAAAAATGCTGAACAATACCATATCAGCAAAGTAACATAAAATAAAACAAAACAGAGAAATAATATCTTGACAAGCAAAGCTGAAAAGAGAAACCAAATAATGAAGAGAGATGAAAATCAATAAACCTCAGCATGAGGCTGACCAGCTTTGGGATGAAAGCCTTCCCCAACAATTTGACCATCTTTGACAATGACACAACCAACCATTGGATTAGGACTTGTGAACCCAATTGCTTTCTTAGCAAGCTCCACGCATCTTCTCATGTAAAACCCATCATCATGTTCTTCTTGTTGTAAAATTTGGCCAATACTATTACATCCAATCGAACAAGTCATATGTTTGGTTTTAGTTGAAGTGAATGTTGAAAAAGATACCACCTTTTTGAATGAATTGGAAAACCTGGACTTTGATTTAGGAGGGAATTGGAGGTTTTTGAGGTGATTGGATGCTAGGGTGTAGAGATGGTGGTTTGAGAGAGGGGGAGATTGAATGAGCATCTTGGAAACTTGGATTGAGAAAAAAATGGGATTTTGTTCAGTCTCTAACGTAGAAAGGTTACTGGAAAACAAAAACGAACTGCTCTCACTAGGGGGCGAAAAACACACACTGAGCGTGTAACCGGTTTTACCAACGCCGAGGACGCCCGAAAAAAGCGGCGGCGACGGTGTCTCAAGAGGAAGCCGGCGATCCTACCGGGGCAGTACAGATAGGGGAAACGATTGCGTTGATCGAACAGCAACAGATGCGAATTGATAGTGGAAAGGAAATTGCGAACGGCGCCGGCGAATTGGATCTGGGGAATTCACGGGTTGCTTCCGCCGGCGAAGGGTCTGGTTTCGGCGCACCGGCTGCCGCGATTCCGCCGCAGGCCTGGGTTGATGTGGTATGTGGTAACCGTCTCCCAACCAACGGTTTAGGAATTGCTTACTCTGCTCCTCGAATTGTTGCTTCTGGCGTGGAAGTGGCGATTGAAGCAGAGGATGTCGAAGCAGAGATGGTTTTCTGGAGGTATGCTATTATCATGTATGTAATTGGTGCTGACCTGACACTTACTTCTGTGAAAAACTTTATGTCGAAGTCATGTGGCTTGGAGGCGCTGCCTGATCTGTTCTATCATCCGATTTAACAGTGCGGCTGACAGAGATGACATATTGAAGAAGGGGCCTTACTCAATTTTTAATATGCCAATGTTTATGCGTAATTGGACTACTGACTTTGATCTTCGGGAGAATTTACTGCGGGTTCTTTCTATTTCTATTTGGGTACCTCTTCCTAAACTTCCTTTGCATCTTTAGGGTGAAAAGAGTTTAGGGAAAATTGCAAGTGCATTAGGTAAGCCTGTGGTTACTGATGAATGTACGGCTCGTAAATTGCGAGTCTCCTATGCACGTGTCTTGGTTGAAGTTGATGTTACACTAGAGTTAAAGGGTACTATTGTGATTTGTGATAATCATGGGAAGAAATTCCAGCAACCTGTGCTATACGAATGCAAACCTTTATTTTGTGTTAAGTGCCAAAAAGTGGGTCACAATTGTGGCAAAAACCAACAGGGTAAAGGTACTGGATAGAGGCGCACAGTACAACAACGTTGGAATCCAAAATCAGGGGTTGCTTATGCTGCTACAAGTCAGGGTGCTGGTCCTTCTGATAATCGATTGGGGGCTGTTGACATGTCTGATGATACTGTTGCTGTAGGGGCTGGGAATGGCCTTTCTACAGGCGCTGCCACTGTTTCCCAATGATCACATGGAATGTGCGGGGGCTTAATAAAAGAGCACGACATGCGGAGGTTTGCTCCCACCTTAGATCGCATGATGTAGCTTGTGTTGCGTTATTAGAAACGAGGGTTAAAGCTTGTAATGCTAATAGAATACGATCAAGGCTTGGCCAGCAATGGTCATTCATTGACAACTATAGTAAGCATGACAATGGTAGAATTTGGTTTATGTGGAAGTGTACTAGAGTAGTTGTTGACTTTGTTTGATGTACTGATCAATTCATTCATGTTGCTGTTAATGAAATTGATGGTTCATTGAAACATTGGCTAACTATTGTATATGCGCACAATACTTTGGATATGAGAAGAAAGCTTTGGCAAGATATTGATGATATAGGTTCTAATATCCAAGGTCCATGGATTGTCATGGGAGACTTTAATAATGTTCTCTCTGTGGCTGATCGACATTCGACGTGGTGATAATGATGTTACGATTCATGAGTATCAAGATCTTGAAAGATTGATGGCAAATATTGGGCTTCATGAATGTACAACAACTGGAGATCATTTTACTTGGTCGAATGGAACAATCAGTTCACGAATTGATAGAGTTATTGGAAATTCTGATTGGTTTCTCAAGTTTCCTCATTATATGGTGGAGATTTTAGTGCCTCATATTTCTGATCATAGTCCTCTGAAGGTGACCTTGCAAGCTGCAAGACCTCGTGTGAGACCTCTATTTAAGTTCTTAAATTGCATGGCCAAAGCTCTTGATTTTCAGCAAGTGGTAAGACGGGATTGGAATGTCAATGTTGAAGGGCGAGCTATGTTTGTTGTTTGGGAAAAGCTGAAAGCAATGAAGGGTAGCATGCTGCAAATACAGAGTCGGTACCATGGCATACATAAAAAAGTACTTTGTACAAGGCAGCAACTAGAAGCCGCACAACTCCAGCAACTGGCCGATCGCACTGATCAGCAGTATGCTGCTGATGTCAAACGGTTGAGGGAGGAACTCTTGCATTGGGTTACTCTAGACGAACAGATTGGACAACAAAAGGCAAAAGTGGATTGGATACGATTGGGGGATAATAATAATTCCTACTTTCATTCTATTGTTCGTGAGAAAAACAGGAACACAGGGCTTTACAAATTGGAGAATGCGCTGGGAACCATTCTGACAAGTCCAGAAGATCTGGAGAATGAAGTATTACAATTCTATACTTCACTTGTAGGAAGTCGATCACAAGATTTGAGGTCGGTGGATCTATCTGCGCTTCGCCAAGGTAAACAACTTAGTGTTTCTGATGGAGATTGGTTATGTAGAGATGTCACAGAGGATGAGATATTTCAGGCTCTCAAGGGGATAGGTGATAATAAAGCACCGGGTATTGATGGTTATAACTCCAAATTCTTCAAATCAGCTTGGCCTATTATTAAACATGATGTCATTCGAGCAGTGAATGAGTTTTTCAACCAGCAAAGGTTGTATAAAGCTGTGAATTGCACTTTGGTGACACTCATCCCTAAATCAAAGGAAGCCAAGACAATGAAGGAGATGCGACCTATCTCATGCTGTACTACTCTCTATAAAATAATTTTCAAGATTCTCACAGAACGATTGGGTAAGGTAATCAATTCTGTTATTCATGATAGTCAATCTGCTTTCTTGCCTGGTAAAGTTATTGATGAATGTATATTTTACACTTTCATTTGAGTCTTTTTCACCTATTTTAGCTATCCTCTATGTTAATTTAGCTATATTTTAGTGCATTTTATTAGAATAGTGTCACGTTTCCCTTTAGATTTTATTTTACAGGTTTTGGTTGAAAATCGAGGATTTCCGGGCAATTATATTGAAGTTGACAAGGAATTGGTGTTCCAGAAGCCTATTTGGAGTATCTGAAGGTTTCCGGATAGAATTTGGAGTCTAGGGGTCGAATCTGGAGGTTAGAAGGCCACTAGAAGACAGAAACCAAGTCCGAAAAGGGGAAGAAATCCAAAAACGCGTCGAAAACGCGGAATTCCGTGAGAAATTGTCTGGGGAGAACCGCCCCAGACGTGGGGCGAACCGCCCCACACCGGGCGAACCGCCGGGTGTGTGGGGCGAACCGCCCCACAGTAATTCGAAGCCTATATATAGTTGCTTAGTTTTCTCCGAAAATCATATCTTTCCAGACCTACTTTCTCACCTTTCTCTGTAGTTTTAGGTAGGGACTTCCCAGAGCCTGTTCTGGGGGTCCGTAGCTTAGGGGATACTTTTTCATAGCAGTTTGGAGCTCGTAGGATCGCAATCATCCGGAGATTGACAACCTTCGGTAACTTTGTATCTTACAGTTTTATTCTACTTATTTTATTATATTCTTTCAACATGTTTTCTTCTATGATTTCTGTTGATTGCATGCCTATTATGAGTAGCTAAAATTATCGTTGGTGGTAGTATGTGAATTCTTAGCGAAGGGAAGGTAATCATGCTAATGGCTATATCGCGCATTATACTCCGTGTCATTGCTTTATTTTGTTGATCAGGCACAGCCTAAATTCTCGTATGTTGTATTAATTATTATGCATAATTGGACACTTGTCGACCTGTGTGCGAGTTTATCTTCGTAGTGTTGAATAATTACGGAACACATTAGGACAATAGTGATTGACTTGTCAGACCAATTATCTTCGTAGTGCTTAATATTTGCAACAGGACAATAGATTGATTCAAAGATCTCTATGCAAGACCGAGGAATTTATGCATGATTATCGACCCGTTAAGTTAAGAAGGATCATACTATCACCAATCTCCATTATCTGCTAGAAACCCCCTTTTGCTATCTGTCTGTTGTTTTTATATTCTAAATTAGATTTGATAAAGCTAGTTATAGTCCTGAGAGAACGACACTCGAGTCATTCTACTGCTACACTACGGTTTTCGTTGTAGTTGTGGATTGCCTTTGGCTAAATAACAAATATTATTTGCTTGAATTCGGAGCACGACATCCGCACGTTCATCAAATTGGCGTCGTTGCCGGGGACTATACTCCTTTTTTCTGTTTAATTTGTTTATATTTTCAGCTTTCGATTCCTAATTCTATTAGTTTTAATTTTCCTTTTTAATCTCTCTCTCTGATACTGCTTTCCTAGTCTGTTTCTAATTCTCCTTTCCTAGCCTTAGTAGTATTCGATATCTAGAAATATTCTCGATTTTCGAAATTTCTAACGAGGCTAATTTTTTGTTTTGAGTTACTCTTACTACAAACATACATGTATGATGTCCATGCGCGCTCGCATGACACCCCAATTCTCGCAGGTGAGGAGATGATCATCCTTATACCTAGAAGACGAGTTAAGGAGGTATGAGGTGACGGAGTCCATGGTGACGTACTTACCGAGGTACGAAGATGGAGTAGGGATGGACCCATGGAGTTTCATTCGATCCTATGAGGAGGAAATAGAAAGAATTCCAGCAGAAGGGTTTACTAAGGACCAATTGTGCAGAAAACTATTTTCTTTTGCTCTTGGGTATGAGCCGAGGCGTTGGATTGCAAGGTTTGAACCAGGATCGCTGAAAACTTGGGGCCAAGTAGTAGAGGAGTTCTTGGCGCGGTTCATGCCTTATCATGAGACGATTGCCTTACGTGATAGGATCCAATATTTCGAGCAAGGAGAGTATGAGCAGTTTTGTGACGCCTACGAACGTTTTGAGATGTATAAACGTGAGTGCCCCCATCACCGTTTCGAAGATGGGGAGTTGATTTGGTGCTTCGTTGGTGGACTTCGTGAAGAGGAACGACTTAGAGTGGATCGGTTGAGCGGCGGTCTGGGAGAATGTACGGTCGACGAGGCAGAAGAAGTCCTCCGTAAGTACGCCAGAGGTTCAACACAATCCGATGAGGTCATACCAATTCACATCACCGCAAAGGAAGTAGATCGAGGTGAAGCAGGAAGCTCATCCGAGGAGTATTTTGAAGCCGAAGAAATCAGTAAGGAAGATGAAATTGCACATGCCGAGCAAGTTGAAAATGACCTTCATATAGCAAAAGTTGTTGAAGAAGTTGAAGTAACTGAGCATCTTACGGAAGAGTTCAGCTTGTTGAATTGTGCTGAAGTAGAAGAGATTCGAGAACTTGAAGAGGAGAAAGGATTGGAAGGCGACGCCCCCCTGGAGGTGGGGGGCGAGTCCCCCATCATGGGGGGAGAACCGCCTCCCATGAACAGTGAACTGGATGACCCCAGCTCCCCTGTTCCTTTACTCGCAGACATTCGTAGCAATCCAAAGCCACTTCCTTCCGTTACTACTGAGGTTTTTAAGTACAAAGAGGTGAATCTACTCCTCCAAGATGGAAAGCTTGACAAGCAAGATACACAGGAGCCACCACTAAACAAGCACCTCGATGAAGTCAAAGTGAATGTCCTCCTATTGATGAAGTCCTTATTGGATATGCCTGCAAAGCAACCCAGTCCATTCACCATGGTTAGATCTTTGATGCTTCCTAGGTCTCTTTGCTACATCGGACCAAGAGAATGGCGGCCACCATGGGGAGGTACTCTTGAGTCCATTCTTAAATACTCAGCCGACCGAGGCCAAACCATTCGGTAACATCTAGTATCACTTTTTATTTACTCATTCTCTTTTGCTAGGGACTAGCTTAAGTTTCATGAGGGGGATGGGATGTGAACCATGATGTTAAGTATTGTTTGGCTTTGTGATGTTGAGTATGGTATCTTGTTTTTTAATTACATTTGCACGTTTACTGCTTTCCTAGGATAGTCTTGCATGTTTTATATGGAGTTGATTGCCGAATTTTTTGAACTTTTTTATTGGGTAGATCATCTAACTATGACTTTAATCGTATGCTTCATCTCTATGAATTTGTTTGAGGTTTTTCTCGCTTGACTTGTCACATTTATGTATTGCACTTAGTTAAGCTTGGTAGTCTCGACATCACTTAGTGGTGTTTTCTCTACTGCGGTTCACGAAGGCCTTTATAATAGGATGATGCATGTTAGGGTCTTATGGTTGTTTTCCCTAGTAATTATGTACCTAAGAGGCAACAAGTCTTCACCATGCTTTGAGATTGCTAAATGCCTAGGAAGGAGGTAGTGTGAGGTTGTGTGATCCTTTGTTTATAACCTATTCTTCCGAATAGGTTTGGGGAGAGGGTTACACCATCATAGACTTGTTTCTGTTTTTCATTTTCGTATCGTGAGTTTATTTATCATTTTCTGTAAATTTTGTACTCCAACCTATTCTTTCGAATAGGTTTGGGGAAGTCGTGTGAGTCATTTTCTCTTTTTGTTATGCTACTGCTGGCTAGAAAAAATCGAAAAAAAATAAAGAAGAATTCCAGAAAAAAGTGAAAAAGAAAAAAAAGAGAAAAAGAATCTGGAATGAAAAAAAAAAAGAAGAAAAAGAAGGAAAAGACCCCAAAAAAGCAAAGAAGGGTCCAAAAAAGAAAGCCAAATAGCACTTTAGCAAAGTGTTGTGTCTTATTTTCCAAATTTTGTTCGTAATCGTGTTGTAATTTTCTATTTTTGTCTTTTATTCTTGAGTGTCATCTGTTCTAGACCACCCTCGTCCTGCCATTCAGGAAGTGGTGAATAGCTTAAGACTTTACTTGAGAGATGGGTAGAATAGGGGAGTGTTATCTTTTATAGGGAACCCTCGTTCGTTTGATGAGAGCCAGTACTGGTTCGACCTCTTTTGAGGAAAAGTCTTAACATGGTGGAACAGCAGTAAGCCCTCAGTTTCATAGGCACGGGACAACCATCCGTTTCTTAGCATGCTTCATTACGTCGTCACTGACTAGGTCCAGGTAGAGAATGTTACGAGAGACTATCTTGTCTTGACATAAGTGCTTATGTGGATGTGTATAAGTCAATCGAGGTATTCTTCAACCTATATTCATGCTTTGATTTATATGGTTTTTGTTCATATGTTTTTTGGTAGATTCAGTAGATTAGTTCATTTTATTTGGCATGAGACTCCATTTTGTATCTTGCATGTTTTTTGCATTAGAGTCTACCTTAGTTGCTTGAGGACAAGCAAAGGTTCGGTTTGGGGAGTTTGATGAATGTGTATTTTACACTTTCATTTGAGTCTTTTTCACCTATTTTAGCTATCCTCTATGTTAATTTATCTATATTTTAGTGCATTTTATTAGAATAGTGTCATGTTTCCCTTTAGATTTTATTTTACAGGTTTTGGTTGAAAATTGAGAATTTCCGGGCAATTATATTGAAGTTGACAAGGAGTTGGTGTTCCAGAAGCCTATTTGGAGTATCTGAAGGTTTCCGGATAGGATTTGGAGTCTAGGGATCGAATCTGGAGGTTAGAAGGCCACTAGAAGACAGAAACCGAGTCCGAAAAGGGGAAGAAATCCAAAAACGCGTCGAAAACGCGGAATTCCGCGAGAAATTGTCTGGGGCGAACCGCCCCACACCGGGCGAACCGCCGGGTGTGTGGGGCGAACCGCCCCACAGTAATTCGAAGCCTATATAGTTGCTCAGTTTTCTCCGAAAATCATATCTTTCCAGACCTACTTTCTCACCTCTCTCTGTAGTTTTAGGTAGGGACTTCCCAGAGCCTGTTCTGGGGGTCCGTAGCTTAGGGGATACTTTTTCATAGAAGTTTGGAGCTCGTACGATCCAATCATCCGGAGATTGACAACATTCGGTAACTTTGTATCTTACAGTTTTATTCTACTTATTTTATTATATTCTTTCAACATGTTTTCTTCTATGATTTTTGTTGATTGCATGCCTATTATGAGTAGCTAAACTTATCGTTGGTGGTAGTATGTGAATTCTTAGCGAAGGGAAGGTAATCATGCTAATGACTATATCGCGCATTATACTCCGTGTCATTGCTTTATTTCATTGATCAGGCACAGCCTAAATTCTCGTATGTTGTATTAATTATTATGCATAATTGGACACTTGTCGACCTGTGTGCGAGTTTATCTTCGTAGTGTTGAATAATTACGGAACACATTAGGACAATAGTGATTGACTTGTCAGACCAATTATCTTCGTAGTGCTTAATATTTGCAACAGGACACTAGATTGATTCAAAGATCTCTATGCAAGACCAAGGAATTTATGCATGATTATCGACCCGTTATGTTAAGAAGGATCATACTATCACCAATCTCCATTATCTGCTAGAAACCCCCTTTTGCTATCTGTCTGCTGTTTTTATATTCTAAATTAGATTTGATAAAGCTAGTTATAGTCCTGAGAGAACAACACTCGAGTCATTCTACTGCTACACTACGGTTTTCGTTGTAATTGTGGATTGCCTTTGGCTAAATAACAAATATTATTTGCTTGAATTCGGAGCACGACATCCGCACGTTCATCAGTTATACATGATAATATTCATATTACACAAGAGTTGTTCAAAGGCTATGATAGAAGGGGTATTTCACCTAGATGTGTTATACAGATGGATTTGCAAAAAGTTTATGATAGTGTGGAATGGTGTGCACTTGAAATCATTATGCAGGAAATGAATTTCCCCAGGAAGTTTATAGATTGGATTATGCTATGTGTGACTACTGTCTCTTACCGATACAATATCCAAGGAGTTCCTTCTAAAGTGTTGGTGGCTAAACGAGGTTTAAGGCAAGGAGATCCAATTTCACCGCTTCTCTTTGTCATTATTATGGAGTATTTGCATAGAGTCTTACACACTCTTAAAGAAACTCCAGACTTCAATTGGCATCCAAATGTGAGAGGGAGCAGATCACAAATATATGTTTTGCTGATGATCTATTGCTGTTTTCTAGAGGTGATAATATATCTGTGGCGCTTGTTATGGCAAAGTTCAAAACTTTTTCACAATCTACTGGACTTGTTGCGAATCCTAGCAAGAGTAAAGTTTATTTTGGAGGAGTTCCTTTGCCATTACAAGAGAATATACTACTCTCTACTGGTTTTGTAAAGGGTGTGATGCCTTTTAAATACCTAGGGGTGCCTTTAGCAAGCAAAAAGCTAACTAGTAATCAGTTCCAAGTCTTGGTGGATAAGGTGGTTGATCGAATAAAGCATTGGACTTCACATTTGCTAAGCTATGCGGGGAGGCTTCAACTTATTAAAAGTGTAATCTTCTCTACAGCAAATTATTGGATGCAACTATTTCCAATCCCTAAGAAAGTGTTGAAGAAAATTGAAGCACATTGTCGTACTTTCTTATGGAGTGGTAAATCGGAGGTAAATAGAAAGTCACCTGTTGCTTGGGATAAAATCTGTGAACCGAAGCTACAAGGCGGGCAGAATGTCATCTCTCTTCAAGTGTGGAATGATGCTACCATTGGTAAACTTCTTTAGCACTTGAGTATGAAGACGGATAAGTTATGGGTACGTTGGATCCATAGCTACTATATGAAAGATACTTTGGTAAGAGATTATATTCCCTCTTCCACTTCTTCTTGGCTTGTAAGAAAAATATTTAAAGTCAGAGATAAGGTGATGAATCTGCAGTCATGGCTTGATGCGCAGGCCACTGGTCGGTATGAGACGCAAAATATTTACAAGGAGATGCGTGGGGTTCGACCAGTGGTAATGTGGAGAAAATTGTTTTATAGAAATAGAGTAAGACCTCGTGCAAGCTTTATTGTCTGGACTGCATGTCTTGACAGAATGTACACATGAGATCGATTGGTAAAGATGAATATAACAACAGACCCAACATGTGTACTGTGCGGCAACCAGCAAGAATTTGTAAGTCATGTTTTTTTTGGTTGTTCGACTTCTATGGCTGTATGGAATTGTTTACTGCGATGGATGAAGATACACCATACTCACAGACACTTTGAGGTGGAATTAGAGTGGGTTTTAAAGGAATCTAAAGGGAAATCTTGTCGTGCATTGCTTCTGAAGATGGTTTTTGTTGAAGCCGTTTATGCCATTTGGAAATCTCGGAATGCAAAGTTGTTTACCCAACAACCTTTTGATATGCATATAGTAGAAGAGATTAAGAGTATTGTCAAAAATAGATGTATTTGTGATGAAAAATTATTAGACTACTGCTATAAATTGTAATAGCGCAGCAGTACAGTAGTAGATGGTGCTCCATTGTAGAATTGTCTGGATCTGAGGATCGACACATTGTATTGGATTGTTTTTGGAATAAAAAGTAAAACAATTTTCAAAAAAAAAAAAAATTAAAAAAAAAAAAAAAAAAAAAAAAAAATCAAAATCAACGATGAGGGATTCGGGTCTGGATCTGTTCGACCCGAGAGGTGATGGACTCCTCGGACTACGCCTCTGAGTTGGGGACTCCTTAATTCACGAACTAATTCTTTGAGTAATATAACTAAGAAGGTAAACTTACTTTAATTTTAGTACATCATTTAAAAGTTAAAACTTGACACTTTTCATGATTTTATATTAAATAATAATTAATAAATACAACAAATTATATGCCAAATAACATAAAAATAATTTTAAATACATGTATAGGAAGGGGAGGTCAAAGAGTTTTTTAGAACGTGGATAATTTTTTTCTTCAAAATACCCACTATGATAATAATTCATAGTTCTAAACAATTGATTTGGTAACAGACTATATTTATTTTTATTGTTCATAATAATTAATTGTTGGGAATATTGGGTTTGACAAATCAACTTTCAAAGTGGTAATGGTCAAAAAGCTAGATTCATGTACATAAGCACGAAAATGAACCAATAAGAAAATATAATTTGGCTAATATAGTTATTGAACAATTAAGCATTAAAATGGATGAAGGAGAGAGGTTGAATATATTTCTTTTGAATAATTTTATATATACTGGCGATATTGATGTTCACAACAATATAATCTAGAAAATATTATTTTTGACAGTTAAGCTTTTTATTTTGACTACATTTTTCGTAGAAAATAATAAGAACGACGATAAATTTACATATGAAATTAGCTCAATTTTAAATGTGAATTTCGTTATGTGAATAATGCAATCAAAATCCCACATTATTAAAATATGAAAAGATATATGATTATTTATGTAAATATAATATCTTTCTTGGTATAAAAGATACAAATAAGTATTGATGAAATAATAGATACAAAAGGTTTTATTTGATAACCTCAATATATGAGAACACCTAAAAGACTATGCTATCTTTTATTTATTTGGTATTTAAAAAAGAAAATGAACACCTCAAAGATATGAGAACCTAGCATCAGATAGATATCTTTTATTTATGTGATTTGGTATTTAAAAAAAAACAAAAAACACATCAAAGATATGTGAACCTAACATCAGATAGATATATAAAATCTTTAATGAACTGCAGGGTATGAGAACTAACCTAACATCATCAGATAGATCTATAAGAATATGTAAAAGAGAGTAAGTATTTTCTTGATTAATCACTCTACTTCCTCATAGATTTAAAAATAGTAAGACATTTGAATTTAACAGATTTGGGAAGAGAGTTTTCTTGATATTAAATTTTCAATCATCTAATAACATAATTTTTGTAAGTTTTGAAAATTAAGTTGTTCTTTTAATTACATGTTTTCATTATTTGCATATTTTTGTAGTATATAAGAACAGTTTTTATTAAATCGATGTGTTCCTTCAGAGAGTTTAACAGGAATGTAGTATATAAGAACAGTGACACGACGACAAATTTACATATAAAGTGAACTCTATTTCAAATGTGAATTTCTTTCAAATTCTATAATTTCAAATATCTATTATTATTTATATATTTTTCTTTATTTCTAATATTTGGATACACGAAGACATGATAGAACCATCACTACTTCCAATCACAGAAACATGTGATACTAATATAAAATTAAGGTCACGTATTTTTTAGTTAAGTTTATGCAAAAAACAAAGGTAATTTGCATCGAGACCCTCTCTTAGTTTTCTAATTACAAATTTATCCCTCGTAGTTTAACAATTACATGTAGCCGGGTCCCTATTAGACAAAAACAATTACATCTAACCGGGTATGGATCTGTTCGACCCGAGAACAGAGGTGATGAACTCCTCGGACTACACCTTTGTTGGGTTTCAGCTTTCATTAATTCACGAACTAAAAGAGACTAATTTTTTGAGTAAGAGAACTAAGAAGCTAAACTTACTTTATACATGGGGTCCATAACTTTTTAGTACCTTATTAGCGCTTCTAATTACAGATTAATCCCCCATAGTTCAACAATATCGAATAAGGTCTTCTTATAACATTCCAATTACATATTAGGACATTTTGAGTTGACCAAATCTAATTTTTGAAATTTTTGTTTTCAAACCAAACAACCTTAGCTTTAAAAAAAGAAAAACTAATAAAAATGTTTTGAATAAACCAAAAAATCATTAAAAAATTCATCATAATTTTTTTTTTAAAAATAATTATAAATAAATAAATAAATATTAAAAAAAAAAGTGGAGCTTCAACTCTACCATTAATGGCGGAGCTCTATGCTCCGCTAGATCTGGGCGGAGCAGAAGCTCCACCTGTTACTGGCGGAGCTCTGCACCGCCAGATCTAGGCGGAGCTTTCTCCGCCATTAATGGTGGAGCTCTATGCTCCGCCAAATCTGGACGGAGCAGAAGCTCCGACATCAATGGCGGAGCAGACTCCGCCTATAATTGGCGGAGCAAAGCTCCGCCACCATGGTGGAACTTTAGCTCCACTGTTTTCCGGTGGATCAGAGCTCCACCGGAAAACTGGATGGAGCTTAGCTCCGCCATTAATGGTGGAGGTAAAGCTCCACCAAGTTTTATTTTTTTAGTTTTTCTATATTTTAGCTTATTTATTTTTTAAAACTCATAAGGTTAGGGCATGTTTGGTTTAAAACCCAAAATTTCACATTTTGAATTTGGTCAACTCAAAATGTGGATTTTGTCCCAATTTGTAATTGTTGATCTAAGAGGACTTAATTTGAGAATGGGTGCTCTAAGAGGGTACTAAAGTGAAATACTGAAATTATCTCTTATACATGTATATGAAGGGGAGGACAAAGAGTTAAAAAAAAAAAAAGGCTAAAATTTTTAGTAATAGAGATCACAAGTAATGCTTGAAAAATTTACAAGGCAAAAAGTAATCCAAACCAACAAATCTAATACACACTTAATTCCCTACCAACTTGAGACAATACAGACAGAGGGCCGAAATACAAAATGCAAAGTGCTCCCGGGCTACAGAAACAAAAACAACCTCCCATACCAAGTGACTTTAATCCCATGACCAAGAAAAGGAGCAACGGGTACCAGTTGGTTGAAACACCACTAACTAGGAACAGGACCAACGTACATCTAAGCTCGAGCAACAACGTAACTCAACCAAGTCCCACAATTTTTAGCATATCCCTCCACAATCCACCCTATGTTCTCAAGCCAGTAAGTGACAAGTAATTTAAACCGTGATCTTCAATCGGATAGCGACGAGTGACCCATGAACTAAACAAATAAGCACGGGGAACCACGCTGAAACAAATATCTCACAAGAGCTCCAAGGTATTTAAGAACATATCACTATGGTACACTTCCTTGGATTGGCACTTAAAGAGGAAGTTTAATGCCCGACGCGTAGCTGAATCCCCAATCAAGTCGACTTACCCCACCAATACCGTCCCAATCCAAAGTTCGGCCCCACTGGAGAACCTACAAGAAAACACGCTTCACAAAAGCTAAAACTAATAAGGATCCCGCAACTCACACCCTTCAAGCACAAGAGAGGTTCGAAAAACCACGAACCCACTTGATCATACTCTTTTAGAAATCCCTTCCCCTTTAGCCAATACCAACAATTCAATTTAATTTTCTCTACCACTTGCCACGGGGTTAGCCTCTCAATCTTGAACATTAGTGCATTTCTAGCTAACTAAATGTTCCATGCCAAAAAACAATCACAATTCTTTCTTATTTCTAAGACCGACTTTCACGACAGCTTCAAGACTTTCAATCAAATTAGAACCCAACAGGTATACACAGCCTCAAAATATATGCCATGAAGTCTCTTCCTCTCATCACACCATTTCTCCTGAATATCTATATTCACTAAAAAGCACTCATCTTTTCCTCAAGTTTTACTCCGAAGGAATTCTGCATGTTTGGCTTTCATTTTAAGAGGCCCCTGGGCTTGTAGAGAATTGTTGGCACGTTTGGCCCTCTATTATAGTGGCCCAAGGAACTGTAGCCACTATTTTGGTACGTATGCTCCTTCTATCCAATTATCTTTCGATTTTGTGTTGAAATTCTTTCTGTTCCTTCGAGTTCCATTTAGGGTTTTGATTTGGTTTCGATTTGTGAATTTTTTTGGCCCCCATTTGGCTTGTATGCTACTTATGGTGTTTGATTTCTTGAAGAATGCATTGTGGCTCCTTCGAGTTCCAATAACGGTTTTGAGACGCTTTGGATTTGTGAATTTCTTTGCTCCCCATTTCCACATTTCGATTGTATGCTACTGATGGTGTTCGAATAATTGTTGATTGTTGACTGCTATCTGTTGTAATTTTTTAAGTCTTCTTCGATATTGGTTTTCATTTAAATTTATGCAGTAGGGTTCATTTGCTGGATTGTGGGTTAAATTGGAATTATCATTAGAGTAACTGAGATTCAATTGAGTTCTTTACTAAGCTTAAATTTTAGTTAAATGGATTCGAAATTAAATTTAAAATAAATAAATAAAATTGATTCTTCTATTGTCTCTCATTCATGTTGCCGTATGTTAATATGGAAATGAATATGATGTATGTAGAAAAAAAAATACTATCATCTTTCAACTTGCAGTTTGCTCCCAAATTCCTTATTCAAATTATTGTTCTGCCTTATGAACTTAACTCATATGTTCATATTTGCATTGTTTTCCAGTTGCAATTGATCTGGACATGGAGAGAGAAAGTGTGTAGGATTGTGGTGCCGACAATCGATGCTTTGGTATCCAATTCAAATTTATGCGGCGGTTTGTGCCGTAAGGTACTTCCATTACATTGTTCTTGACATTGTAATTATATATGCTCGCTTACTCCATAATGTATACGTTACTAATTCATTTGTATTTTTGGTGCAGGATACAAGCCATTCGTAGCTTGGCGGGGCTATTGGTATAACAACCAATATGCAGCCATGGCGTGTGGCCCCTATAGGCCCTTCGCCTTGCAAAAATGCCAACTGCCAAACTGCTTTTCTAAATATTTTTGTTGCTTTGTACATGTCCTTGTTGTGAGTTGTTATGTGTATGGGGCGATGATGATTAAGAGCATCTTATAAGTTTTGAAAAATAAAGTCCTTCTACTCTAAAATAGCATAACCATATCTTGGCGTGGCGATAACCGGAATGGTTTTTCGCAGCCATGGCGGATGCCAAATTTTGTGTTTGAAGTAATTTAACATTGATTTAACCCTTTCAATAAGCTGAGCCCAATTGATTCATGTTTTTTATATTTGGAAATGTCTGTTTTTGAAAGTGCTTTTATGCCAGTTTTTTGGGATGTATATTTAGTTCTGGTTCGGACGAGTCTATTCCGTATATGTATTGGTGGACAGCATGTTGTCGCAGACGGATTGTCGTATGATTAATGTAATAAAATATAGTAATTCATATTTCGTGTGAAATAATTTTTACCTAAGCAATTCAATATTTATCCATCCTCAGTTTGTAAAATAAAAATAAAAAAACGAAAATTAGAACATATATTTCGTACATTCAGTTTTTATTTTTACTCTATTACCTTTCATATTATTTCATCTAATATAAAAAATACAATTCTCAACCAAATCTAATCAATTTCCAATACATTCTCCCACATTCCCAATACAACTAACTTTAACTAACTATAACTAACCAATCATTTAATCATCCAATCATCACCTATCATCATCACTCCTATTAATATTCCCCCTATATCATACTAACTTTTACTAACTCAAACTCAAACCTATTTTCACAAACCCCTCTCAATAGTAAATACTATTGACCTCTCGAGTTACTATTCAAAAGGCCTATCCCTAAGCCAAACATGCAGATTATATTTTGATGAATGGTGAAAGTATTCACTTTTGAGGTAGTGAGTTTAACTCACACATCCTTTACTCAACTCTCCAAAATGCTTCTTGCTCAATTAACACTTAGGTAGGCCTATTTTGTAGTATAATTACCATATTGCAATTTTCCAACCTCTGAAGATCCCCGATAGGCCGATACTAGTTCGAAAAGAGGTTTTCTACACCATCACCTTCAACCTTTCAACTTGTCATTGTCGACATATATATGGAGGGTTTTTTATTGGTTACCTTCAGCAAATGAGATATATGTAAAAAACAATTATAGACAACAATTCTTTTTGTATTAATAAAACTTGACCAAAAAGTTATATACTTTGGTCAACGTTTAAATATAAATATGATTGAATTATGCTATGGCTGATTTTAGTCTTCACTTTTGAATTCCATTTTAAGTTATCTAGTTTGAAACCTTTCTTGTCGAACCAAGTTGACCAGTTGAACTATGACCCTATAGTTTCGCTGGACCGAGTTACAATTGAACCTGTTTTATTAAAAAATTATAGTTTCATTAATAATGGCTGAGCCCAGGTACGAACCGGGGACCTCTAGTTTGTGTGAGACTAGCGTGATAACCGACTAGTCCACCCAGACAACTGTGATGAGTTTTGTACGATAATTGTATATATTATGTGTGCTATTGATATTGCATCTTAGGAGCCGGTTTGCTAGGGAATTTACATTTGACAGTAACTTTCTTCCGGTTTTGAGTTGAGTTTGTGAATCCCCGACCTTTTCATATGGGTGCCGATATTTTCAGAGTAATTTTTTATGCATACAAAACAACTTGTATAAAATGTAGAGAAAAATTGTTTTGCCATAATAAAAAACTATGTAGGAAAAAGTATTGCTAATCAAAATGTTTGCATTATATAACTTTGACTAACAAGGGTATAATTGAGAATCTATACAAGTTGCTTTATGCATCAATAACCGCTCTGAAAATATCGGTATCCTTTTCGTTTCATATCTGCAAATGCTTGTTTGGTTGGGTTTTTACGTGTTGAATTTGCAAATAACACACGGATGCTATTTGGTTGGTTTTTTAAATTTGCAAGTCCATTATTTTCTTATCCTTCCTTGATATTTCCAATTTCCTTGTTGTTTGGTAAGATTTATACATCCACATGCAAGGTTAAAAATGACATAATAATAGAAAGAAATGCCAATAAAATCAGATCTAATGTAAGTGTAACACATTTGAAGTTATATACAAAAAGAGCATGTCGAATTCTGATTCATTACCTCTTTTTTTTTTTGAAACGGCCAAATTTTATTAATTGACAAAGAAATAAAAAGAGTACAAAAATCATCGCGCATAAAAATGCACTCCGAAAATAAAGTAGCGAATACAACCGAAACCTAAGAGACCAACAAGCCTCAATCCCAAACCGTTATGACCACCACATTCTTGGTCCCCCCCCTCGTCTAGTATGTCCTACTTTCTAGCAAGAGGCCGAGATTCGGGGGGATTGCAAGTTGTATCACCAACTTATGGTCAAGTCCAAAAAAAAGGGGCATACCTTTCATTGGCAAGTCTAGGTGACTTAGCTCAAAACGAAAGATGATTTTCCTTTTTGGTTGGTATGTCAATCACGGGAATGGATCGAAAGGAAGCTCAAGTTAGCTCTTTACAACGTTGAAACAATAACAAAACCGAGAAAGGCAAAGGTCAAGTAGGTCAAACAATCAACACGCCAAGGAGACAAGGAGCCAGCGAGGAAATGGGGAAAGGCACACCACGAGAACCACTCTTCCACCCCTAATAGTAATAAGACATGGGAGGGATGATAACTTCTAACATCATACTTTTACAGCCAAGGTCGAGACAAACAAGGTCACCACACCGACCCGAAACACCTCATGCGGTCTCGCTCCTACACCCTATGCCAGAAAGTGTACTTAAAAAGAGCAACTTTAAGATAGGAACATCCGAAGCTTCATCAAACGCCAAGGCCCATCCTTGTTAATGCGGGATGACTACGACTTATGTTAATCCTATCCCTCCTCTTAAGTACACACAACCAAGCAAGTGGCAAGAAATTTAAAGCCCCACCAACATGAGGAAGAAACGAGCCTAAAGAGAGCCATAAACTCCACGGTAGCAACAAAACCAAGAGGCCAAATAAATGGTCTAATGGGAATGTTCCAAGTTCCTGCAATAAACCAAGGCAAGTTAGAAAATAAAAGGCCTTAAGAGGCCACCCATCTACAGCTCCACACTCCCAACTTTGTCCTTTAGTCCACTGACACAGTAGCCAAACAAGTGTAACAGGCCCAAGTCAAAATCTGGGAGCACAAGGGGGACAGAGAGAGTTAATAGGAAAAAAGGTGGTGTGTGCAATAAAGAGGGAACCCGAGCAGCAGTAAGTGACCATCCTTTCCAAGCGTGTCAAACCTAAACATCATTAGCAAACATTAGTGAAGCACCCGTTTTGTACCCTTAGCCAAGCTCAACATGAAAGTCTATGTCTCTAAGCACAAAGACGGATTAATGAACCAATCCTCCATCCATTCGGTTGTAAGCAATAAGTCTCCCTTTTCCTTTCAATCACGACCAACTTATAGTTTTTATTTTTTCCACCACTTGCCACCCGCTCAAATCCACCTCATTGTAGAGAAGGTCGTTCCTTGACTTCCAAAGCATCCATGTTCCTTGCCTTCCAAAGCATCCATATAGTGCAAAACCAAATTAGATGTCACCCATCTCGCTCATCTCTTTTTCCCCATTTACTTAAATTCTCCATGCTCTCCTCCAAATTTGACCCCAAAAGATTTGGTAAGTTTAGCCAAGCAAACAAAGCTTCCCAAATTTGAAGTGCAAATTGACAAGAACCGAAAATGTGTCATGAATTTTCAACAATTCCATCACATCTCTTCCAACTTGCATCATTATTTGGTAAAGAAGACCCCCTTTTTTTTAAGATTGATTTTTGAGGGAATTTTGTCTTGCAACAATTTCCAAACAAAAACAATAACCTTAGAAGGTACCAACTTATTTCAAAGCACACTTGCCCATCTATTCAACGGAATCGGCTCTCTAGGTGTAGTAGCTAGTCCATAACCCTCTCTAGTCGAATAGCAATCCGATGCTTTTCCTAGCCAAAGCCATCGATCCCCTCCCAAATTATCACAAACAAAAGGATTCAACTTGTTTTGAAGGTCATTAACTTGACTCAAAACTCTTCCTCTCGGTATGCTTGACCAACTCCAAGAGAACACTAAGTCTTGATCAACTCTAGTCACCCTCTCATTCACTTTCGCATCCTTATCACTCTCATTACCTCATGATGGAGCAAACTAGGATTCATTACCTCATGATGGAGCAAACTAGGTCAAAATCGCCATTCTTCGCCTATTTAAAAGTTGTTTTATCAACAATTTTTTTGCCTCCCTCTAATTGGTTATGGTTAACACAAAAATCCAAGTGGTAACCTCAATTATAATATGGATGACTTACTGAGAAAATGTTGATGTAATAGAAAATTTATGAACAAACCTCCATGTGAAATACAACCCTGCCGAAATACCGTAATCTAATCTTTTTAGGCAGTATCACAGTACAATAGAGTCCATGAATTGAGCTAATCACTCCCAAGTCCCATCGAATAAATTTTCCATTACAAAGATGGCCAGCACCTATAGAAATGTGATGGACTGATTACAGTGTTCTTTCCTTCAATTACTCCGCATGCAAGTTGGAAACATTATACACAGATGCATAACTACTGCTAAGTGAACCAGCTATATTCCAAGAAACCAGAACAAGAGACAAAAGGCGTTCCGTGTTGCTGCATGAAGAGATTCTTAAAGACTTCTACAAAGTGCTAGACCTCACTGTGACAGAACCACGCAGATACAGGGGTCAAGATCTCTTGGAATAAAAAAGTTGAGCCCTAAGAATTTTTAGGCATGCACATTGCTACTGACTCCTTTACAAGGCATCCAGCTCCAGCAGCCAGAGGCTTTTTGTAGCAGGTTCTCTTGGATGAGCTCCAAACGCAGAATGATTTCTTCAAATGACGGCCTTAGATCCGGGTTTCTATGCCAGCAATCTTGAAGTAGCCTGCCCAATTTCCATCAAGGTTTGCATCATGTCAACTTGGGTTCAAAGAATGACTATACCTAATATAATAAAATAATGATAATAAAAAAAAAATTGGGGGGGGGGGGGGGGGGGGGGTTGAAAAGAAGCGTTTAAAAGAACTCACTTCTTGATTGGTTGAGGATACACCATAGAAGGGAGATGTGGACGAATGTGTTCATATGCTCGCTTGTCTGCCAATTGTTGTGCATCGTGGCCCCTATTTGATGGTCCGCCTTGGAACATCTTTACACAATTATTCAACAAGTGAAGCAGAATATAGCAATGTATTAGTAGTGCACAACATTCTTAACCACAGGAAAAACATGAAATACATACAGCAGTCAGCATGAAACAGGCTTCCATGGAGTCTTTTTACCTCATGAACAACCAAAGCAAATGAAAACACATCAACACTTTTCCCATAAGATTCTCGACGGTAGACTTCAGGAGCCATGTAGCGGACTGACAAATAGAAAAAAAAAAAAAGCATTTCTGAAGAATATTCTGTAATAATACAAAACTGAAGGTTCCATGAGAAGTACTAAGAAATTGTACATGATCCAGTTCCACCAGTCATTTTGTAACCAACATCTTTTCCCTGTGTGATTTTACTCAGACCAAAATCTGTCACTTTAAGACGCCCTGCTTCAGTCTGCAATACATTACTACAGCAAACATTCCATGACATAACAATTCAACTTTTGTTGAGACAAGAAATTATAGAGATGCACAAGACTGAATTTAGAACCTTGGTGTCAAATCTCGATGGATAATAGCATGAGGTCTGTGCTGATGTAGATAATTCATACCTCTGACAACAACACACAAATGAAATTTTATATTTAGGAGATGAAATTTTGTACACAAACAGCACCAAAAAAGTAAATGTATTCAACTGTCTCTCTTGCTTCAAAGATAAGATAGCAATAGTTCAAATTCACACATTTTCAACACATCTTGGGAGATACATCCATTACAAAATGTCCTGTGTTAATTATACCACGGAAAGAGCAAAGACACTTGGGCTTATTTGAGAGATTACACACTCCGGGCATGACATTTACCAATCAGTGAACAAAGTTGGGTTTTTGTAAGTCACCTCTGTTGGTTTTTCAAGATTAAAATGTAGCCATTTTGGTAGGACATATTTTGTATACTTTTTCATCCAACAACAAATTCCTACCTTTACCATTAAAGAACATAGAACAGCGTATCCAAAACAATGGAAAATCGAAGCTAGAACTATCATTTGTCCTTAACGACCCTTGTAATAGCGTCCAAATATTATAGTGATTACAAAAAAAATTTAAAAAAATGATGATGTGTGGCTTAAGACAAGATGAAAGTCTTCTTCAGTGAACTTCTATAGATTGTACGACAGGAGAACGGTAACCAGCAGCTTTAAACAGATAGTACATCGTATTCTTACTGGATTTTTTTAAACATATGTATTCTGTACTACTAAGCAGCCTTAACAAATGCGCTATGTAAGGAGTTTGTATGAATACCTTGCTATATCTAAACCATATGCAACAGCAGTCAATGGGTCAAGTCTTCCTCTCTTTCTCAAAATGTCATACAAACTTCCCTAGCAATTCCATTAAAGGAAGCATTAATGATGTATCACCAGAGAGCGGAAAACATGTTATGAAGGAAAACTTACATTCCTTAAATACTCCGTAAGGAATATCAAACGGTTCGGATGTTTCAGCACACCTAGAAACTGCACTATGTTCGGGTGACGCAATTTAGCCCACAAGGCCAGTTCTTTCAGAAAGTTATCCCTGTAATGTACATAATTAGCAGAGAAATAATAAATAGCCATCGCAGATTAAAGTTCCCCAAAGTTTGTTATCACCCTCTGGAGAACTTTACCAGTTGCAAAACATCTCTGACTGAAATGCCATGCTAATAGAAATTATCATCCCCCCCCCCCCCCAAAAAAAAAAAAAAAAGTAAGTTTAGACATTAGCAAAAATATCAGCAACTAAAGATGAATAACTTCTCAGGGTGTTGTGATTGTGAAAATTAGGTACTTGATGATACATTTTCTCTGTTATCTCTTTATCCCAGTAAAGCAATAAAAGAGAATATTTGCCGGTACGAACAAGATTTTGTTTCCTTTCTCTCTCAAATCTAAGGTTTTTTGTACGTCATAAATCCAAATGTCAGGTAAAAGAAGGGCCGGGAATTTAAACTAGCAGTGAAACCGGATAAGTGTTAGTTCGAGCATATTGGTTCTAGTTTAATACACAACTGTAAAAGATAGAAGAAAACATACTTCACTTCCTTATTTGATGCAATAGACGAACGAATTGTCTTTGCAGCAACTTCGGTTCCACGCCACTTAACCAAGTAAACTTCACCATAGGCACCCTACCATTAGGCAGAATACACATAGCACTTAAAAACAGATTCGAGTTTGGTAGCAACAAGATGGTGCATATGCTGATGAAATTCTAGTGTTCTAGTAGTACTTGAAGCAAGATAAACAAAAAATTGGAAGGAAAATAAAAAATAAAAAAATAAAGAATTTCAAGTGGCTTCATAGAAGATTTGCCTTAGCTAGCAGGTAAGAGAATTTACTTCTCCAATCAGAGTTGCTTCATTCATGTCGACTTCAGTCCAATCTATTTCAGAACATGCACTTTGAGAGTCAACACCCATCTGGACCAAGCAACAAGCAAAATAGTTACTTATGCTGTAGATGAATACATAACTAGAACTATATCATGCAACAATGTCAAAGAGCCAACTGATAAGCTCAATCTGTTCCATATATTCTTCTTTTAGCACTTGTCGCACTTCTATACTGGAGATTGATATCTATCAGAAACTATGAGATCTAGATCCACTCACCCTGTCACTTATCAACTACTTGTGGGGGAGATAAACTTGAATGGCCTTAACCGAACAGATTAAAGAAGAGTTTATGAGATTCAGTGTTTAAAAAACATGTCCACATGAGGAAAATCCTATGATCTCTCCATAAAGACTATTTATATGACAAGTGATACAGTTTAAGTTAACATACGGGGTCAATGCCACCATGTGCCTCTAGTATCTTGCAAATATCTTGATGGCCAAAGCTACGAGCATCAGACAGTGCCTGCAAGGTGTTTCAAAATGTGAATACTAACATCATCCTTAAAGATACCTTATATCCCAATAAGAGTTGGCACCACAAAGTTATTGCGCTTCTTATAAGGCACATCCACTCACAGTGCGACCCCAGCGATCCATGAAGTTCACATCAGCTCCTCTCTCAAGAAGAAGAACTACTATCTCAGTGCACCCTTCACATGATGCCAAATGGAGGGCGGTTCTCTTATCATAGTCAGCCAGATTAGTGGTCACACCATTCTCGAGTTCCTCCACTACACCGGCTTTATCCCCTTTACTCGAACAATACAATAGGCGATAGGGACCTTCCCAGGCATTACCTCGACTTGTCAACTGTAGATTGAATAAATGAAGCAGAACATCATTTGCTACTTTAGGATCCATATACAGCATAGATAATATCATAATACAATACACATTGAAGCATTTATCATAATGCATTTGCAATCAAAGGGAATAAACTGTAAATATGAACTTTGCGAGTTATTACCGTAGCGAGCCGCGGAGATTGATTGCCATGATGTTCCATGAAACAGAGTAAACTCAAGTCTCAGAGACAATTGAACAAACACCTGGTGAGTTGAACGAAAGAAAAGAGTTAGTGAACAAAACAAGACTTAAATAACAGTTTAGAGGAACTAACTGTTAGTTACCATTAATGTTACCGAGTGACAGATACAGGTGAATAGTCCAAGAATCGACGATATCTATAATAATATGGACGTATCGTGTTGAGCTTTGGACTCTTCGTCCATTCTGATTGGAAAAATGATTTCTTTGGTGGTCGAATAAAAAGAGTTCGTTTTGCCGCAGATTACTTCGGTAATGGCAACGCATCATCGCATTGTCCGTTGCGGCTGTGGGATTTTTCTTTGACAGTTGAGCTCATTGAGAAAATTCCCCTGCTTTGCTTTCTTTGATTTTTCACTTGTGCTCTGTTCTCAATTGTCAACTTTACTTTATATTTTCCTAAGGGGTTACTTTAAAATCATTGATAAATTACTATACTCATATCATAATTACCCTTGCTTTTGTTAATCGAGCCGAGTCGATTTGAGTATCGCCAAATTGAATAATACTTGAAAACGAGCAAATATTCAGATTTTGAGCTCAAGCTTGAGTCATATTTTTTTATAGTCGAGCCAGCGATCTCATGGTAAAACCAATAAATAAAATAGCTAAGCCTTATTGATGTCCTGATAGAAATGACTATACATGTTAACATCGGTTTAGGTTTTAGATTGGCCAAAATATAGTGGGACATGGTTAATTTTGGAAGAAAGGCGTGCTTGTGTAAGATTTTGGATGAGACTATCAAGTCTCTGCGATTTATCACCAAGTAGAGACTTCATTAGTAAAACAAGCTACTCCATCCATCCGTCTCACAATACTTTACCCGCTTTAAAATTAACATACCCACTAACTTTATACGTACCAATTTATTGTTTCTTGTTAAACTGCGTGCTAACCCTAATGGGTGAGGGAGTAAAAGTGAAGTTTGAGCTCAGCCCAAACACATTATCGAACGTTTGAACTCGATTAACCCTTACCAAGCATAAATTTAAACTTGAATCTTTGTTTGGCTCAAACCTAACTCAAAACCTTATTGAGCTTGAACCTTAACAAGCCAAGTACTTGATAAGGCTCGACATGCATAACAACACTATTCCAATATATATAAATATACTCATGGTGCTTAAATGTATTGTATGAGTTGCACTCTACAACACATTAAAACATCAAGATTAGCAAAAGAAGAGAAAACTGAGACAGAAAATAATAGTATAAGATATGGTCGATAATTAATTAATTATCAACCTCCATTCATCGCCATTCACCAATGATCTCCCTACCAAATTGCAGCAAGATAATTGTAGAATACATGCACGATTTCTACTCCATAGTCCATACAATAGGTCCATCATATGTTCCTCTTTAACACGATGCTACAAATTGCACAAAATAACTTCCTAACACTAAATACACCTATGCGGCTATGCCCATAAATAAGTTCTTTGTTAGCTTGCACAGGCTGATTGCAGTGGACCCCATACAGACGACTTGTTAATGTCAGCTTCCTACTCTTAATAGACACTTGAAATTATATGCTCAATCTCCTTTACAAGTATACTTGGGTAGTATATTGCGATACAATAGCTGGCGTTCTTACTTCAAACTATACCTGGTAATCTAGAACAGCTTCTCCTGCAATAGAGAATATCATCCACATAGTTAATGAGCAATACAGTTGTAGAAAAATTTTCATGCATTCACATAGTTCCAACACATAGCTTCAGTTCTTTACATACAGCTCTCTTAGCACTATCAGTGAATCAGTGACAGGTGCCTCCCTAATATCTGCCTAGACGTATATTTTAAGTCACAACACTACTTTCCCTTGTATAATTACAACCAACAACCCCCAATGAAACGTCTATACTTGGTAGGAAATTGGGATGCATTCGTTATTGGCCAATAGTGTAGGGTCAAATTTTGTAATCCTTCATAATTTGGTTGTAAGGTAATCAGCAATCGCTTATTCCCATGATTTTTCAGAGAATAGTACTACACTTTATGAATGTTCACCGAGAAAGAAGATATACTGCATGAGTTTATAGAAATGTATAGTTGCATGTAAGTTATAACGCTCCATATCAAAATCCTATCACTGGAATGGCCTTAGCTAATAGCTATCCAGGTACAATTATCAAACTTCAGTGTTTATAGTAAAAGCCTACCCACAAGAAATTTATGTTACCAAGACACTTCAGTGATGAAATAGTGCAGACTACAAAAGGTTTGAACATGTATATGAACCAGGATAAGGATAGTAACAATTACCATGCATTCTTTTGACAAATCGTTCGAATTCAATGAGATTTTGTCTTTCCATGAGAAGTTGGTTGAGTCTCAGATAAGTAAACGAAGAAAAATGCCTTCCATCTGGATCACTAATGGGTTTCGCCTTCTCTACTAAATAATTATATCCTTCTCTATTGTGGCATGGAAGAGAATTTTCACCAGTAACTGGTATGCAAGCATCCCAGGCAGCATTCATAACCTACATCACAATTAAGCAGCTACAGTGAAATAGGGGAATATGGAATGAAGATTCCATGAAGCAAGATGCATTACCAAATAAAAACGGAAATTGCTAAGTGAAGTTAAGCGATCAAACAGTCTCACACCCTGAGGTTTTGATGTAACATCATAGAGTACTCGTTTACTTTCAAGTTTATAGAACATCCACTCCCTGATTATGGCTTACAAAGGTAACCCTCCTCAAGTTATAAATGAAAATACAAACAATGAGTGGATTTAGAGTTATCTAAAAACTTGAGAAATTATGTTACTGAAAACTTAATACCAAAGATACAACTTTGTTGATTATGATACAACACAAAACTGAAGGGTGCATCAGTCTTTCTCGAAATGATTTAGTAACTAAGGGCATAAACAACAGATGCTGAAATTAACATAACAATATTGGTTCTTACTTGCCATGCTAATCCCTCGGGATCGGCCAGCGCCTCCGCATAGTCCACATGATTTATCATGCTCATGTCTGAACTTGTGAAACATACAGCAGCAGAATGCTTCTTTAGCATTGCCATTACAGCAGCATACCCATCACGATTGCAGGAGTTATTATATCCTGCAGTTAATTCGGCAGCATGACTAGCTGTCTTGTACCACCAATGCACACCTGGTAGCTGCTCAAAATTAAATAAATCATAAGATAACCTACTTCATACTTGCTTGACATTCAACTGCTCGTTATATAGTATGCTTCAGAACTGTTTCATGTGAATAAAAGAAATCTCCAGTGTTTCATTCTGCTAGATCTTAAAACATGATAAAATTTCGAACAATTTTAGAGGGTATCCGTATCAGATTCTGTTTACTGAAGATTTCAAACTATTTTCAAGGATATTCGTATATGTATGACATTTCTGTTTACTGGAGATTTCCAACTATTTTCAAGGATATCTAGATCACATTGCTGTTTACAGTAGATATAAGGCCCTAGCAACTAAGATTTATAGCCTGAAAGAAGCGAAAGCAAGGAACAGATATGACCAGATAGAGCTGTATCTTATCTTGGACAGGACCACTGACAATTACAAAGGAGAAAATCGATGTAAGTTCATACCATCATGTATCTAATCAGGCCCGAATAGGTGTGTGGCACCTGCCTGCACAGGGCCTCTAAGTTTTTTGGTCCATTGGCCTAAGAATGGAAGCAAAGAATTTGAACTACGCAGCCACATGGTCCACTCAGTATTTGGCCTTTTTATATTTCTTTTGGTTCTGAGTAGTAATGTTGATCCCAACGACGTAATAAATTGTGCTCCGCGTCAAACCAACTTGCCACCAATTATTTTACGCTTGTGACATAACATGAGGGTATACCCCATAAAATGAAATATAACTTACTTTAAAATGTTTATGAAATATAATTCACTTTACTAGTTTACTTCACATCAATAAAGAGGCGATTTTAAGAAAACTGCACCAAAAGAATTACCAATATAGGTGACATAGTATTGAGTTACAATTTTCAAGGCAAGTTTTTTTGTTAGTTTGGAATATTGTATTAGGAAAATCATCATGGTAAATTTTATGAATATAACTGTTTTGGGTTCTTCTTTTGTTCTTTTACTTTTTTATTGTTACTTGGAGTCCAATTTTGAAATTCGACACAGGCACCACGAAATCTATGAGGTGTCCCTGCTATATATCCTAATAAGGTTTCGTTCTACCACAATAAAAGACCAAAGTTTGGTATAGTAAACATTTATAACTCTCTTAAACCCGAATGAGGAGAATGCTGATACTGGGAAATGTACAAGGTCATACAGTGAAGATGGATGAGTTGAAGTGGCTCACCTTTACAGCAATGCAAGTTCCTTCAAAAGCTAGCTTGGCTAGTGAGAGCACTTGATCAGCATGGTCAACCAAAACAAGTGAATACCAGCTAAGGAAGAATCTTCCATAACAGCTATCGTAATCTCCTCCATCACAAAAAAATCCAGTTTCATGAGGCTGTGAAATGTAGGAACCTGTATTTTCAGGTCCTCGAGCCCAAAATGTGTGTCCTCTTATTTCAGCAGCCTTCCGCAGACTCTTCAGGAAGTACTGATCATAACACTGCAAGTAAAGGAACAAGACATATTAACTGCCACATTTATTGGTGAATGATGCTCTTGGAAAGCCTAACAGTCTGTACCACCAACAGTGAAGAAATTGAAAAATAGAAACATGCATGCATGTGAAGTCATCTGTTGGTGGAACGTGTACCATAAGGGGGGGGTGGAACTGAACAAGACTATATCTGAAATCACCTGAAATTCACCAATACCAGGATATCGCCACCCATGCTTAACCGGATTAGAAGGGTACCTCAGTTCTCCACACGGACCAAGACCAACCACAACCATAGATATGATGCCTCCCTCAAAAAATTCATCCAATTCAACCCGAAAGCTTCTCATGTAGTCAAAGTATACCTACAATAGTTGTCAAAATCATAAACTTAAAAACTCATACCAAATTAAAAAAGAGGGGGGGGGGGGGGAGAGAGAGAGAGAAAGTGACATTGTCCGAAAAATAATGCAAGTATTTGACAATTATGGCTATAGAGGTTATAGAAAAATGTACTTTCAGAAAGACTTAGCTAGCAGGTCCTTCATAGAAAAAGAGTTTTAATTTTGGAGAAACACTAGTTGGCACAGAAACAAATTTTAACTGCACAACAAACAGCATATTTTGACAAAATAAAAGAAGAAACAAAGGGAAAGAAAGAGAGAATCTCCAAGTGAATATTACTACAAGCTTAAGTGGTAATGGCAAGTATATTATCAACTTAAATGATGACGAAGTTACAAATCATTACTTCAACAGCAGTCCGGCCCCTCAAAACCCTTTCCTTGTCAATTCCCCAAGAAAGACACTCTGAGTTCCTCCTCCCAGATCTATCGGTGAAAAATATGTCCGGATTGCTTCGACCAATTTCAGCAACCCAATGAGGCAGGGGAATACAAACATCATCCCCAACGCTACCACCACACTCGTGAAAGGACAAAACAACCTGTTCACAGGATTACTAGTGTCAGCAAAATGCAAGAAACACACACAAAATTTTACACACAGACATACAATTAATGTTACGGAATTGATTTTGAAATCTCATCCTATGATAGTCAGGAATAGAGATGATAAAACCAGAAGAGTGACAGATCATCATACAACCATATATATAAACTAAGACAAGTTTTAATTATATGCAAAATCACCTGTATCTTCATTTTGAGCTCCCTCACAATTTGAAATAGTCTTCTGTAGCCATTCCAATTATACTCCTGCGGTCCATGAGCTTCAACTATTCCCCACCAACAGTCAACCATTACACCATCAACGTTGAATGATTTCAAAATTTTCAGTTGCTTCACCAGACTATCCGGATTAACAAGCTCACACTTCATATTGATGACGCCCAACTGTAAGTAAAATAATCAGATGATGTCAAAAACCTAATTTATTACTCCCTCCTATCTTTTTTAGTTGTCATTTTAGCAATTTCACACATATTAACTATTAAGGAGAACCTATTACTAGCTTTCTAGTTATAAAAGTTAATCTCAAAAGCCTATTAATAATAATATAATATTGTAATTGATAGTAGTGAATATAGGGACAAAATAGAGTTAAATCTATTATTATCAATCATTTATACCTAAAGTGACAACTATTAGTGTTATAGCAAGATTTCTAAAAAGTCAACTAAAAAAGATAGGAGGGAGTACTCCATTATGAATCATACAGATATGCCACTATATACTTGCTATATAAATGCAGTATTTTTAATTGGTTAAGCATCAAGAAATAACATAGGACAAACATCAATATCATCAATTCTGGGGATTGCAGGGTGGGGAAGCAATTGAAATGAGACCACATCATGTATGCATGGGGAGAGGATAAAAAGAAAACAAAAGCACACAACTCATAGGGCACTGAATGAGAATTTGGAGAACTTAGATCAAGTATATACAGGCTTTGCATAAGAACACTTGTACTGCTAGGCTCCGAAAACTCACTGGCAGCATAGCATAAACAGGAACATAAGGTGTTCCAGCAAAATCCTGATCCTGCAACTTTGTCGGTATCTCGAAGACCTAGGAAACAAACCCAGTACAAAAAGGGGAAATATGAGAAATGTAGAGAATTATTCCCATGCTTATGAAATGAGAAAAATGGCAGAGATTCGAAAGTATTGTACTTGACACTTAGCAATGACTAACAGTACTATCCTGCATTGTTTTGCAGTAAGGCTCCACTAAGAAAAGTAGAAAATATTTGAAACCAAAATCAATCACAATGTAATAAAAAAAATATATCACCTGCCTGTTGTCGATTGAATCAATGGAACCACCAACAAGGGGATCATTATGCAGATCACCTCCACCCCCAATCATAGCTGATGTTTGTGATCTGCTACCAGGAGACGCGTCATAAGGCGAAGAAGCAGTGACATAAGCACCTTTCGAGTTTGACGGATTGAAATCAACGGTGGCCTGATAGCTTGGGGAAATACCCCTCAATGAACTAGGAGAAGCATGCTGTGTTGGTATTTGTGAAGGTGATGCAGTCATAATCGTGTTTTGTGCACCACCAACAGGTTTCGCACCCTGCAGAAATCAATTTAAGTAATGAATGCTTCTACACTACCAAGACACACAAAAACACACAGGAGAGCTTGCATCTCGCATTCATGGGTCATGTTATCAATCTCAGGTTTGAAGTTGAATGTAGCATGAACCTGAGTTGACGCATCACTACTTTATGATTAGTAAATTATAAGATACAGAAACTTGTAACTCGGGAGAATCACAGGATACAAGGTCTTTGACAAAATACTAAGAATAATAATATAACACTCCCTCCATTCCACAAAAGGCCTAGTCGGCTTGAATACGTAGATTAAAAACAGTATAAATACTAGGTAAAGTTAGTCAGCTCAAATTCCTCATATACCGCAATGATTATAGAAGTACTTCACAAGCATCAACATACTCACAATAGTTGATAATACAGACAAGCCTAAAATATGGGACAACCAAAACTAGGAACCGGCACTATGTTTGCGAGATGGAGGGATTACAAGGTTTAATGAACTTTTGGTAAAGTGCAGCTGCTGTACTATTTCCATATTGCCTAATGAAATTCATGTTGTAATATATAAGTATTTGTCAAAAGAATTCAAGGACCCAGCACATATGGTGTATGCTTGTTGAACTTGGTGCAATAAATGAGTTGGCAGTGATAACTATCCATACTTGGATAAAAGACATTCATAACGCTTGAACACATAAATAAATGAGACAAGTAAGAGGAATGACATATATGCATCTTACGTGGGTCAAGAAGGACTTTAATTATTAATGCACAACTCGATCATAGGATACCTGTGATTTAGAAGGGAAGGTGGTTCCATCAGGGAGAACAACCCAACCTGCTTCCCTAGCCAATGCAGCAATAACATCATTTATGTCAGCCCTAACTCTAAGGTTGTAGTTTCCATGTCTACGAAGTCCAGCCAGAATCTTCGCAGTGATAGCTCTGCGCTGCCGCTCCCTTAGCTTAGTTCTCTCTTTCTCTTCCTGTGGTCTACACCTCCGAGACACTCCTCCTTGTGGAGTTGGCTGATCTTCATACTGTTGTTGATGCATAAAACTGCTACCACCACTAGTTGATACAATACACACATCAACACCATCCATTCCACAGTTCATCATATTCCTCCCATCATTTTCACCATCATCTTCGTCCTTTACATCCATTCCCAATTCATCATCTTCTTCTTCACTTGCACCAAATCTCTGCATATCCACACTTACAGACTCTTCTAGTTTTTCTCCTTTGTTTCTTGCTTACTCCTCTAGCAAATGTAGTACTTATTGTACGTAATTGTTCCACGATAGGTACCACTATTTACACCTATAATGATAAACGCTAAAGGCGTACACTCCATGGAGCAAATTATTTCCAATAACCAGGGTAATTCCCACAAGTATCTGCCACGAAACATACAGACACTGTCGATATAATTGTGAAAAACGTCTGTATATTTAGACTCCTACGCATTGTTTCATAGACATTCGACAAATATGGAATCCTAAGTCTCACCTTTTTACTCAGTAGGAAATGATTTACATTCATAATTCATACCCACAGTACCATTTGACAAGTGAAATTCTTAATGAAAAGAAACCAGTTATTCCAAAACATGATGAAAAACACACTAAGTTCACTAATTTTCCATTTCATGGCACATTCCCCTAATTACAACAAGTGAAATTGGTTTTATAATTTATACTACTTCAATACTCGACTAATTTTACAACATTCAGTAAAATCAAAACCACAGAACTCAATATTAATCATCAGACCGAGCAATCCAAACAAAAAAAACATAAGATCAAGCAGGAAATTAAAATACCAGGCTTACAAAACATGAAAATGAAAAAACAAACGTAACATATGAATTAAAGAGCTTAATCAAGCCACCTGCTACAGAAATCGGAAAATTCTTCGTCGCCGGAAAAAATCACTCGGATTTGGAAGAGTCAATGTAAAGTGAGCGGCGGTTCGCGGCGGTTCACGGGCGGAGATGAAAGGGTTTCGCACGAGTGAAGCGTGTGAGGGGGAAACTTTGGCACGAGCGAAGGGACTTATCTTGGAACGTGCGGCTCACACGCACAACACGTGCCTAGCGTGGACCGGTCATGTAAATTGCATGCGACCCCGTTAGTTGAAGCTTCTGATACTTTTGCACCCAAAATTCGGTATAGTTATAACCCCAAAGACTATGTGTGTTTGCTAATGATTTTAAGAAGTAATTTTGGTCTACTATTAATAAAAGTTTAAAAAAAAAAATTTAAAATGGTGGGTATTTAATATTGGGAATTTTAGTGTAAAAGCAACTTGAAATAAGTAAAAGCTATAGTGTTAGGTAAATTCAATTAAATTACATAATTACGAATTGCTAAAAGCAGGTAAAATCATCAATTTAGTGGTTGTTTGTAAATGTTTAGAAAATCATTTTTGTACTTTTGGAGTAGTAAAAGTAGTTTTTAAGTGTTTTATTTTAGAATTTATGTTGCAACTTCTCCTGAAAAAACAGGTAATCGCCAGAAGTCGAGAAGCATGTAAATTGATGCTTCTACAGTTCTAGCTACCTGCTTTTAGCAGTTTGTAATTCTTTTTAAATTAAAAATAAGTGTTTTAATTGAATTTACCAAACACTATAACTTCTACTTTTGTGATTTTAAACTGGTTTTAGATGAAAATATCAAACACCCATCACTTTTGATTAAAATCAACTTTTTTAAAGTTTTATTAAAAGTAGGTCAAGAGTACCTCCTAAAATCATTCACGAACAATCAGTAATACTTGTTTGAGTTGTTTCTCATCTTTTTGCGTAAGTTTTGTTTCTGGAGCATTTCTTATGCTCCTTCATTAATAAGTTCTTTTTGCTGCTTCAAAAAAAAGAAAGTAAAAAACTACTTTTACTACAAAAGTACAAAGGTGTCTTTTTAAATATTTACAAACACTCAAACAATCGAACTATCCAAGTACTCATTACATAATTCAAACTCCATAAACGAAACAAGTTTAAGAATCGAGCTCGAGTAACATGTTATGAGCTTGAAATTCGAACTCAATTTTTATATATAAGATATATTACAAAAATTAAAAGATTAACATACTACATATGAAGAAGACCAAAGAAATTGGGTGTGTTGGTGCAAAATGGGGAAGCAGTTGCCAAGTTGGGAGTGATGAACATAGTACATATGGTATGGATATGTATGTTGTGTGTGTGTGAACTGTGAAGGGAGTGAATTGGGATGGGTAAAAGAATTGAGATGAGTGGTGAGGATATACTGTACTAGGGTAAGGTGTAATAAAATAAAATAAATAAATATAAAACCGGCTCATCGGGTCCAAACCCGGAATTTTCCGGGCTTGGATCGAATTCGGACCGGACCCGGAGTTTGGGGAAATGCATGACCCGGGGTCCGATCCGGACCATACGTGCTCAGTCCTAATCCGAATACTCGTAAACAGTACTACTAGGGGCGAAAAACACATAGTAAAGGTGTAACTGACGGTTAACATGGCGAAACGACGGGGGCGCCCAAAAAAAGCGGCGACTGTGTCTGATTCCGGTGAAGTCGGTAATCCTAGACTGGCAGAGCAGATTGGTACGGTAATTGAAGCAATTGACGAACAACAACAGATTGATCAATCGGATGACTCCTTGGATCGTCAACCTGTGTTTGCTCCGGCGGAACCAGTTGCTACGGGAGATGCACAGCCAGCCGCAAATTCCCCGTAGGCTTGGGTAGACGTTGTGCGTGGTAACCGTATGCCAACAAACGGTTTGGGAATTGCGTTTTCTGCACCGCGTATTGGTGAAGCAGGGGCCGAGGTTGCAATCGATGAAACAGATGTGGAATCTGAGATGATGTTTTGGCAGTTTGCAGTGATTATGTACGTAATTGGTGTTGAACTGACTATGACGGCAGTTAAACACTTTATGACGAAGACTTGGGGACTTGATGTCGTTCCTGATTTGTTTTACCATGATGATGGGTACTTCATCATCAGATTCAATTCAGCGGTTACAAGGGATGAAATTTTGCAGAAAGACCCCTACTCAATATTCAATATGTCTATGTTTATGCGTAAGTGGACTGCTGAGTTTGATCTACGGGAGAATTTGCTTCGCGTTCTTCCAATATGGGTAACATTTCCTAAACTTCATTTACATCTGTGGGGTGAGAAGAGTTTAGGAAAGATTGCGAGTGCTCTAGGCAAACCCGTGGTAACTGGCGAGTGTACTGCTAGGAAGTTGCGGGTTTCTTATGCTCGTGTGCTTATTGAAATTGATGTGACAGTGGAATTGAAGGAATCTATTGTAATCTGTGATGCTAATGGGAAAAAGTTTGAGCAACCGGTTCAGTATGAATGGCGCCCTTTGTTCTGTGTTAAATGTAAGAAGGTGGGACACAACTGTGGTGCCAAGCAGAATGGTAATGGACAACGGCGCCCTCCACAACAACGTTGGAATCCAAAACCAGGAACTGGCGTTGCTGTGCAGGGGCAGAATGCGGCTAATTCTGCTGTTGGGCGTGTGGAGACTGGCCGGCAAGTGCAGATTGCTAGCAGCTCTGATTCTGGACATGTTAATGATGGAAATGGTACTCAATCGATCAATTGTCGTAGGGGCTGGGAATGGCCACCCTACTGGTGCAAGTGTTGTGTCTAAATGATGGCATGGAATGTGTGGGGGCTCAATAAGCGAGCTAGACATGCTGAGGTTTGCTCCCACCTTAGAGCTCATGATATGGCTTGTGTTGCGTTATTAGAAACAAGGGTTAAAGCTTGTAATGCTAGTAGAATAAGATCGAGATTTGGTCATCTTTGGTCATATCTTGATAACTATAGTAAGCATGATAATGGTAGGATTTGGTTGATGTGGAAATGTACGAAAGTAGTAGTAGATTATGTAAGTTGTACTGATCAGTTCTTTCAAACATTGGCTTACTGTTGTTTATGCACATAATACTTTGGAAAATAGGAAAAAGCTTTGGCGCGATATTGATGATCTAGCTTCCACTATCCAAGGTCCATGGATGATTATGGGTGACTTTAATAATGTCGTATCAGTACATGATAGAGTTGGTGGTAATGATGTGACAATTCATGAATATCAGGATTTTGAAAGGATGATGGCTCAGAATGGTTTGTATGAAGGTGATACCATTGGTGATCATTTTACATGGTATAATGGTACAGTCTCATCGCGTATTGATAGAGTTCTTGGAAACAGTGATTGGTTCCTTAAATATCCACAATATGTTGTTGAGATTCTTGTACCACATATCTCGGATCATTCCCCATTGGAGGTGACTTTGCAAGTTGCAAGACCCCGTGTAAAACCATTATTTAAATTCTTAAATTGCACGGTGGATGCTCTCGATTTTCAGCAAGTGGTTGGTAATGGATGGAATGTGCCTATTCAAGGTCGAGCTATGTTTGTAGTGTGGGAGAAATTGAAAAATTTAAAAGGGGGGTTGCTGCAAATTCAGAGGCGATTTCATAGTGTCCATAAAAAAGTTCTTTTTGCAAGACAGCAACTTGAAGCGGCTCAAAATGTTCTGCTACTAAATCGGTCTGATGCTCAGCAAGTTCAGGAGGTCAGAAAGTTATCAGAGGAACTTATTCATTGGGTCACAATTAATGAACAGATTGGTCAACAAAAGGCAAAGGCTGATTGGATACGTTTGGGTGATGGTAACAATTCTTATTTTAACTCTATTGTTCGGGAGAAAAACAGGAACACAAGTTTGCATAAATTGGAGGATGTGCATGGGACTCTTCAAACAGGACCATCGGAGCTGGAGCAAGAGGTTTTACGTTTTTATACCTCTCTTGCTGGAAGTCAATCAGAAGATTTGAGATTGGTAGATCTTGTTGCACTTCGCCAAGGTAAACAGTTAAGTGTTTCTGATGGAGAATGGCTTTGTAGAGAGGTGACAGAGGCTGAAATTATTATCAAGCTCTGAAGAGGATAGGCGATGTAAAAGCCCCGGGGATTGATGGGTATAACTCAAAATTCTTCAAGGCGGCATGGCCTATTATTAAGCAGGATGTTATTGATGCGGTTCAAGAGTTTTTCACTTGCCAAAGATTGTATAAAGCTGTGAATTGCACTCTAGTGACGCTCATTCCTAAGTCAAGTGAGGCTAAAACCATGAAGGAAATGCGTCCTATTTCTTGCTGTACCACTCTCTACAAAATTATCTCCAAGATTCTAACGGAACGGTTAGGTAAGGTAATTAATTCTGCTATCCATGATAGCCAATCTGCTTTCTTGCCTGGTAAAGTGATTCATGATAATATCATTATTGCTCAAGAACTTGTTAGAGGCTAGCTATGATAGAAGGAGTATTTCACCTCGATGTGTGATACAGATGGACTTACAGAAAGCTTATGATACTGTTGAATGGTCTACTCTTGAAAGTATTATGCAGGAGATGAGCTTTCCTAGGCAATTCATTGAATGAGTTATGTTATGTGTTACTACGGTTTCATATAGATATAACATTCAAGGAGTTCCTTCTAAAGTATTGGTTGCAAAGCGGGGGTTGCGACAAGGTGATCCTTTGTCACCTCTTCTTTTTGTTATTGTGATGGAGTATCTCCATAGAGTCTTGCAATCTCTTAAAGAAACTCCATATTTCAATTGGCATCCAAAGTGTGAAAGGGAACTTATTACTAATATTTGTTTTAATGATGATCTCTTGTTGTTTTCAAGAGGGGATATCACTTCTGTGACACTTTTAATGGCAAAGTTTAATATTTTTTCACAATCTACTGGTCTTGTTGCTAATCCTAGCAAGAGTAAGGTATTTTTTGGAGGAGTATCTTTGCCAATCCAGGAGTCTATTCTACAGAATACTGGTTTTGTGAAGGGAAGCTTGCCTTTCAAGTATTTGGGGGTTCCCTTAGCGAGCAAAAAGCTTTTTGTAAATCAGTTTCAGGTTTTGGTGGATAAGGTGATTGACAGGATTAAGCATTGGACGTCTCAATTATTGAGTTATATATGCGGGACGGCTTCAATTAATAAAGAGTGTCATATTCTCTACGGCAAACTATTGGATGCAATTGTTTCCAATTCCTAAGAAAGTTTTAAGGAAGATTGAAGCGCATTGTCGAACTTTCTTATGGAGTGGAAAGGTTGAAGTGAATAGCAAGGCACCAATTGCTTGGGATAAAATCTGTGATCCCAAGGCACAAGGCGGACAGAATGTAATTTCGTTGCAAATCTGGAACATTGCTACAGTCGCTAAACTTCTTTGGCATCTCAGCATGAAGACAGATAAATTGTGGGTGCGTTGGATTCATAGTTACTATCTTATACTACAATAGAAGAGTTTGTTCCTACTTCAGCGTGTTCATGGTTACTTAAGCGAATTATGAAGGCCAGAACTGATGTACTGCAGTTAGCCGCATGGCAGAATGCCTGTATTACAGGAAAATTCGTTACGCAGTTATGTTACCAGGAGTTGCGTGGCAGTAAACCTGTTGTGGAATGGAGAAAACTCTTCTATAGAAAAGAGCAAGGCCGTGTGCTAAATTTATTATGTGGACCGTTTGCCTTGACAGATTGTATACGAAAGATCGATTGGTAAAGATGGGAATCGCAACAGATGATGCTTGTGTTTTATGCGGCCAACTTGAGTCCGTTAATCATCTGTTTTTCTGATGTGCTAATATGCACACAGTATGGAGCAGATTAATGCAGTGGATGGGGCAGAATCACGATCCCAGAAGTTTTGATGAGGAACTTCGATGGGTACTGCAGACTGCAAAGGGGAAATCTGTAAATGCACGTTTATTGAAGCTGACATTTGTTGAGACTGTTTACGCAACCTGGAAGGCCAGAAACGCTAAGTACTTTAGCCAACAACCTCTCTGCATGCGTATTGTTGAAGAGATACAACATGCAGTCAAATTTCGATGTGTTGGGGATGAAAAGCTGCTAGAATATTGTTGTAATCTTTTGTAGCAGCAATAGATGTTTGTAGTAGTTGATTGTCGAGTAAAGCTCCATTTGAGACTGTCTGGATCTTCGGATCGTCTTATTGTAATGACGTGATTTTGGAATAAAAGTAAACAATTTTGTTTCCAAAAATAGGGATTTTTACTTCTGGACCTCCCATTACATGCTCACTTTTCATCTAAAGGACTATCGTATTTTTAATTACATCTGAATCCATTTTTACTTAGTTGGGTTGACCAAAAAATACTGGTTTTTTCTCTCTCATCTCCCAAAACATGGCCTTAGGTTTTAATTTTTAATTTATCTTTTTTTTTTCCTTCCTTTTTTCCTTTTTCCTTTTTTTTTTTTTCCTTCTTCTTCAAATAATCCGGTACCGGAACGGAGCTGCCAGTGGCAGCTATGATTGGAGCTGTCAGGCAGCTCCGTTCCGGTACCGGTCTGGTACCAGATTCTTTAAGAAGATAAGAAAAAGGGAAAAAAAGGAAAAAAGGAAGAAAAATAAAAACACATTGGGACTTACTTTTTAATATTAATATTGTTGGGATTGATTTGCAATAAGTTTTTGGACTCATTTAAAACTTTTAGAAGTCTTTAGTGTCAATTTCATAAAATAGTAAATGCTGGGGGTCAATGTATAATAAATATAAATTAATATTGTTTGGTCAATGCAAAATTCAGAACTTTGACCAGGGTCAAAAATGTACTTTTCACGTATTAATTCGTTAAAATTCAAATTCGTGGATCTAGATGCAATTAAAACTATCTAATGGTTCTTTGAACGTAATAGAAAATACGATGGTCAATTACATGTAATTTTTTGATCTAACGAGAGGTCTAGATGTCATGGACCCTATAAATAATGAGTCTTAATTTGGTCATGGAGCCAAGTGAGGATGTTAGAGAAAGAAACAGAATACTCCCTCCATCCCGATGTTATGTCTACATTTGATTTTGCATGGTTTTTAATTAATTATTTACTATCGAGAAGATAAATTAAGTTTCTCTTATACTAACAGAATAATTAACACCGTTAAGTTTTTTAGTCATTTGAAAAGTTTATATAGGTTATTATATATTTTGATATTGAAATAAGGTTTGTGTGTGACACTAGAAAAATATTTATTAATTATAATTAACACGAAGTTGGTATGTGTTTGTTTTTTTAAACGTTGGATCGAGCTACCTACTCCTACTTGAATATACCACCTTATGTCTCCGCAGGAGTTCGAACCTCCGACATACATCTTATGTACTATTTGGACCGATTGGCTGACCGGTTTTTATGATAAAACCGGTTTTATTTAGCATATAAATACATGTTGCCAGACCGAAAAACACATAGTTGAATGTGTTTACTGCGTGAATCTACTTTTTCTCTCTCAAAAATTCCTTTTCTTCTTCCTCAGTCTTTCTCTTTCTTCGACAAATCAATGATCGGTGTGTCTTTCTTCGATTGATTTCTCTAAACACTATGTTTCTTCGATTGGTTTCTTCAATCGTTTTGCTCTCCTTCAATTTGTGTTTTCCAGTTTAGATCTAGGGTTTTCCTAAAACTGATTTTCATGTTGAGATCTAGGGTTTTACTAAAGATAAATCATCATGACTAAGAAGACAACAGTTCCAAAGATGATTTGAACGTTCCGGTGAAGAGAACGAGAAGGACGAAGACTTCAAGGTTTCGCGATGATGTTGATAGTAAGTTTCTTTAATTTTGTGCTTTTTTTAAAGTTTTTTTGTTGCTTAATTTATATTTATTTGCAATGTGTTTTGTTTTCTGAGTTCGTTTGTGTTTCTGAAAAATTATTATTCACGCTCCTATATATCAAATTGTGTTATGCGTTTTAAGGGATTATGTTATAGTTTAACAACTATTGTTAAGATTTAAGGGTTGTGTGATGTTTATGCTTCCGTAACTATGTTGTTGCTGTTTTTAAGGGGTGTATCATTATCCTACCTTAGTTTTGTAGTTGAAAGAGTGAAGGTGCATTGTTATGGTTTTAAGGGATCCTGTTATTCTTTTAAGGGATTATATGTGCTAGTACATTTTTAGATGTTGACGTTTGTGTTGTTGAAGTTTGAAGATATCCTCCTATGCTATTTAAGGTCTTACGTTATGGTTTTTAGGGGGTTGGGGGGGTGTAATGTTATGCTACTTTAGTTTTCTTGCTGAAAGGATTACGATGTACTGTTATAGTTTTAAGGGATCATGCTATATAATTAAGGGATTATGTTATTGGTTTAAGGTGTGATTTTGTGCTTTTAAATGTGGTGCTGATGTTTTGCGTTTTTCTTTTTTGTAGTTGTTGATGTTTCTGATACTGTAGGGAGAGAAGATCAAAGAAGAGGCAAGATGCCCTTGTTGTTCGTATAATTGCTGGTTGTGCAGCTGCTGGTGTTTTAGATTATGAAGAGATGGGGACAATTAAACGAAAGCTACATAATTTGCGAGTTACGTTAAAAGTCAACAATATTTTGAAGAAGTAGGATTTGTAATAATTTCCTGGACAAAAGTGATTATTTGGATGTTATTTGAAGTAATTTCTGATTTGAACAATTAGTTTTGCCTTTTGAACGATAAGTTTGTGTATGGTTTTAAGCAGTGGTTTAATGTGCAACTCTTATATGTTCTGGTTATTGTTTTTAATCTATGATATGGTTTTAAATGTATACATTATAGTTTTAACACGTCTTATTATGATTTTAAGGGACAAGGTGTTGCGGCTGTTGGTATAGTTGTTGCTGTTGCAGTTGGTAAAGATTCTAAAGAACCAAGCACAATAGACCGGGTGATTAAAAAAGTGCGAGTTAAGATAATAACCAACAAGATTATGAAGAAGTAGGGCTTTTGTGATGTGTTTTTGGACGATAAGAGTACTTAAAAAAATGTAGTGTATGATTGAAGAAGATGCAAGATGCCCTTGCTGTTGGTACAAGTGTTGGTGGTACAGCTACTGGTGTTTAAGATTTTGAAGAGCTGAGTACAATTGAACGAAAGTTTGATAGTTTGCGAGTTACGTTAAAAGTCAACAAGATTTCGAATATGTAGGTTGTATAATGTTCTGGACAAAGTGTTTATGTTGGATGTTATTTGAAGTAGTTTTTTATTTGAACGATTAGCTTTTGCCTTTTGGAAAATTAGTTATGGTTTTAATATGTCTTGTTATGGTTTTAATAGATAAGATGCTACGATTGTTGGGTACATCATGATGTTGTTTGCAGCTGGTAATGTCCAAAAACACATTACACATCTTTACTTCTTCGAAATCTTGTAGATTCTTATCTTAACTCGCACTTTCTCGATCAATTGATAAATTGTGCTCGGTTATTCAGAATCTGAAACATTACCAGTTGCAAACAATGTAACATCAACTGTAACCACACCAACTTGTTATAAGAGATATATGGTATGGTTTTAAGATGTCATGTTATGAATTTAAGGGACAACATAATTGTCATAAGACTTATGTATGATATGGTTTTGACAATCTATGTTATACTGTGAAGAGCTTTTGTTGTGCTTTAAAAAAAAGGCACAATGTAAAGTCAGGAGACTATGTTGTAATTAACTAGTGTAAAATTGAATAATTCATTCATGTCAGGACTGAAATACATGCATTCAAATGAAGCTTTTAAAACTAGGTACTATCATAGCAACAAAATTACAACAACCGTTCTCCATTAAAATCTTAATTTGAGTTCTTAGTACCGCAACAGTGGATATTTAAAACCACAATTACACGGTTACTTATAGCCACATCAACTACTATATGAGATTCTCATTAAAAAAAAACAAACAAACTATATCATGAGATATATGTGACTATGCCAATTAGTGCAAAATTGAACAATTCATTTATGTCATGATTGAAACATTCAGTCACTTAATTGAAGGTTTTAAAACAAGTATTATCAAAGGAACAAAATTACAAGAAGCACTCAGGTGGTATTTTTTATGCAAACTGAATCTGAGTCTTTTGATATTTGCGCTTAATGTGATTCAACTACAATGGTGCCATAATTTGTTATTGTGCTGAATGTGATGCCTACTATTTTTATATAGGTCTTGCTTTCTTTCGTACTTCGCCCGGTCATGTGCCTTACAACCCGATCTCTTAATAGTTGTCCTTATGCTCTCCCCCTTTTTTGTTTGGTCTTGATTTTCCACAACCGATGGAGGCACAACCATGTTCATTGCAACTGAAAATCATAAAACAATAATGATTGGAACCATAACACCATGCATTAAAACCATAACAAGGGAACTTATAACCTCCCCATGTGTCAATCAAAATAATATAAAAGGTTCAATTAACATGTTGAATAAAGAATACGATAAAAACATGTTCCCTATTGCAAACCTATAAATGTGTTGTATATAACACCAGCACATAAAACCATAACTAAGACAACTTAAAATCGTAACATGAGCGCTCGAAACTATAACAATCAGACTATCGTAGGAACTACAACTCACCATAACAACCAGTCTTAAAAGTATGTAGATTCAAAACCATAACACAACGTGATTCAATGAAAAATGCAGAAACATACTACACAAATATAGAACAATATATAGCAAAAAGTCTTAAAAGTATTCAAGAACTTAGAAAAAACCATAACACGGCGTGATTCAATGAAAAAATGCAAAAAAATAGTAGACAAACTAATAACCAGCAACAACAAGGCTTCAAAATATTATAAAAACGTCGATTAAAACCATAACACGACATTTTCAAAACCATAGCAGGGTGTTATGAAATAAAAATATGCACAAAAATACTACATAAAGATCAATCTATAAAAGGAAGTTTTCTAAAAGTATATAGTAACGTACAATTTGCTGCTCTGGTTCTATTCATTCAATAATTTCCAGATCTGAGAAGCTTCCTCCTTCACCATTGTTGTTTTGCATATTCGAATATTCCAACAGCTAAATCAGAATGTTTCGGACAACGATTCCAAGCACAAATTGACTAAAAATATTATAACAACGTCAGTTAAAACGATAACATGTCATATTAAAAACCATAACATTGCGTTATCAAGTGAAAAAATGCAGAGGCATAGCAGACAAACCAAAAATATTATAACAACGTCAATTAAACCCATAACATGGTGTTTTCAAATGAAAATATGCACAATTATACTTGACAAACAAAACATATTATTACAACGTCGATTAAAACCATAACATGTCATATTAAAAACCATAACATGGCGTTATCAAATGAAAATATGCAGAGACATACTACATAAACATCAAACCATAACAACATGGCTTAAAAGTATATAGAGACCTGCGAATTTGCTGCTCGTGTTGAATTTTTTTCAATAATATCCAGATCTGAGGAGCTTCCATCTCCACTAGTTTCTATTCGGTGATTCGAGTATTCTACCAGCTAAATCGAAACGTTTTGAAGATCAATTTCGATCGCAAATCGATTGAAAAATCAGAAAAACATCAATCGATCAGAAAAACATAGTTGAATGAGGAAAATAATCAAATTCTATTGCAAAATCGTATGGAAATCAGAGATTTGTTGTTAAATAAGAGAATATTGTTGTTGATTTAACCTGATTGAGCTCCGTACAAGTTGTATCGGCTGAGATTCTATTGGATCGAGCTCCGATCGGTGAATTTCCGGCGAAAATCCGGCGAGAACAATGGATCGGGAGAATTTGACATAAAAACACGCAGTTACACCTTGGGTATGTGTTTTGGGGGTTTCTGTGATTTCAGCGTGATTATTGGGTATATATAATGAACCGGTTTTTTTTCCACCAAAACCGCGAAAACCGCCTAGTGGTTTTTGTTTCTGGTTTTTACAATAAAACCCAGGCCTTTCCATGATAATAGTAAAGGCTAGCCTTACTATATAATAACTCATTATTGGGGAGCAAATGTCCTAGTTGGTTACTGTTGAAGAAGATGACCTAAAAACGTGTTTCAGATAGGTTCTATGCACAGGGCGTTACCACTCGCTTCAATGTAAGAGTAGATTTAATTAATGGCTCCATTAATATAGTTACATGCAATTAATTTGTGTTGTAACCTCCTTAATTTGAAAGTGTTTAATGAACTCTTTTTTTTTAAGATGGATAAGCCGATAAGCAATGCCTCTCTTTTCGCGGTCAATATAAATAACAAAAACAAAGAATTCATCACGCCAGTACACAATGAAAGGTGCAATTCTTGAAGTCCTTCTTGTTAGCGCTAAAGGAATTCATCGCTCCAGTATAATTGGTTCTTTCTCTAACTTCGAAAATCTCTCTCTTTTTCTTTTTTCCATGTAGACAAAATATTTGATGGAAAAAAAAAGTTACCTAACTTTTAAAAGTACTCGCATTTCTTTTCATAGGTAAGCGAAAATATCATGTTATTGTTGAGTGTGGTCCTCAGACACGTACAAGTAAGACTACTTCAGGTATATTTTATTTATCTAGACACATTTTTTCATTTCTAAATATTTTAATTTATTCATTTTATTACTACTTGGTAATGTTGTACGTTTATTCATATTCCTCAGGAGGTCATGGTAAAATTTACTGGAACCAGAAATTTTCGTTCGGATTGATACCTTCCGAGTTAGAAGCTTTGGGCTATCTCAAATTTAGAATCGTCAATGAGAAATTTACTGATGATGACGGTGAATTTGTTGGTGAAACTATGTAAAAATCCCAATAAATATAATTCGTATATTATAACACTGCGTGAAGATGAATCAATAATTTGTGATAAATTGTTATTATTACATTATTTCAGAATATTTCTCGAAGGAATAATCTCAGAAGGAAATCAAAAGGGGGTGATAGAATTGCTTCCTGCCCCATACAATGTGGTGATGGATGATGATTCTCATTCTTATAAAGGGCAAATCACCATTGGATTGAAATTCATTCCTAATGTAAGTTCATTCCCATACCGCACTCACATTCAAAACACAAAATTTCTTTTATTATTGTTGTTGTTATTAACATTTGGGATGAATCATGTAGTGTTAAATAAGCATAAACGTTTATGTGAAAGTTGGTGTATTTAACTTTATGAGATAATAGGATGACTGATCAACTATCAGTGATAACTATCAGTTGTTATTAGTAGAATGTAGACACGAGATCTCGACTAATTTGAATCATTGTACAATTAAACCCTAGTAGATCAATCTTAATTTGAGATACTTAAAAGTTGAATTTATTATTATTTTTATTTTTTGCAGGCAAGTTTAGAAATGAAGAGAATAGAAGATGTGCAGGAGGAAAATCACGATCTAGGGCAGTTATCCATATGCAAGACAATCTTCAGTTTCTGGCAAATAAGATGGTGGAAACTTTTGTTTTCTCAAATGGCTCAAAATTCTACATACAAGAACAAAGATAATTAGCTAGTCGCGTGTATATAAGAAAATCTATCTTATGAAAGGTTTTCAATTTCATAGCCTCGCACAATGAAGATTTACTATACTACTAGTACTATGTTTCCTCATGGACTTGTCACTTGTGTAGGGTGCTTGTACTAATAACAACCAAGTTGTATTCATTTGTACCCATTAGATTAGATTAGGTGATAGTTGATTCGAGGTTTCGAGCCACACATAAAATGATAAAATACCACTTTGATCATTTGTACCCATTAGATTAGGTGATAGTTGATTCGAGGTTTCGAGCCACACATAAAATGATAAAATACCACTTCGATCATTTGTACCCATTAGATTAGGTGTATGGGGTAAACTAAATTTTTAGCTTCAGTTCGTCTCCAGTTTGAAACTATTGGGTGAAAGTTACCAAATTGGGTGAATGTTGTGAGCTTCATACCCTAGCTGTAGAAATGTAGACAAGACACGTACTATACGTATGAGTCGTTTATATTAGCGCCCCTAGGAAAACCCGTGGAGCTGAAATTGCACGTTCTTAAAACATAGTTGCACCAAGAGATGGAGTCCGACAAATGAGTCAAAACATGGTACGCACGTCCATTAATGTAAGAAATAGTACTAAGTCTAGATCCTATTTTTAGTGCAGTCTTCCACAGTTCAACTCCGATCCTAAACTAGTTTAATTCTTTTATTCGAGTTTTGACTACATTAAACGGCCAAGTATTCACAACTCTGCACGATCGATCACCGCCCTTCGTTCTTTTTAAATACACACATGAGTATAAAATTTTCTAAAGGGCGAATAGGGATCTTAGTCCAGAGTCGGCTTGTGGGGCAGATGATAAAGAACTTGAACGGCATATGATCTTTTTTAATTCTATGAACTTATGTTACCATCTTATATTCAAGTGTATAAAGTTACTTTAAGAATTACATCATAATTTAATTAATTTTTAGAAATATATAATAGCGGAATGTTTCTCTTTATAAAATCTAGTTCAATTTAAATGTAATCCTTCCATCTTACTAATTCAATAACAGAGTATGTCATTTTTATGATTCTTCCGGTGAAAATTATTCTGTTCGAATTATATTGACGTGATTTTTCTCTATTTTAGTTATTATTTTCTATAAAAGAAATATATTTTCTGCAATCAAATACTTGTAGTCTTATATTGTGGTCTCTAAATAGTAAATACCATTTCCCCTTGACATTATCAATTGTGTATGTGTATTATGGTTAGGGTAGTGGTTGCGGGTTTTATTATAGTAAACTCCACAAGATACGGGGGTTTTAGAAATAGAAACCCGTAAGATGCGGGTACTCAATAAAAAATACCCGAAGTCGATCCGCGCACATCCCTAAGTATGGTCCGTAAAAATTACTTATAAATATAAAGTAGTAGAAATAATCAGTTTTGTTCGATCCTGCTACACGAGGGTTGGACCAGATGGGGCATCCCTTGCCCTAATAAAAATAAAAATAATGATGTATAGTATGTAATTCCCCCCCCCCCCCACCTCTCCCTCCCTCGCTCTCTCTCCTAACTTCAATTCCGGAATCCATTTACATGAATGTTGAAAATAAAATACATTACTTTCGAATATGTGGGGTTTACTATAATAAAAATACATTATTCGAAAGGTAGTGGTTGGCGTTTCAACGATATAGAAAATAAAATAAAAATAAAAGAAAAACTCTGAATCTTGAAAGAATTTTAACATGCTTTGAAATTTTGTTTTACTATAATAAAAATCCTCAAATTGACAATTTCCAAAATCCAAATATTAAACTCTATCCAGAAAATAGAAAAATGAAATACAGTACCGCGTAAACCCGACCAGTTGACAATGCTACTATAAACAATCCATTTGCTCATATGTGGACAAACATATAATTGATAATTGTATAATTTGCATCTAAATATTATATTAAGATGCTAATTAATTTACTAATTCGCATCACTAGTATTAATTTCATGTCAGGCCATACACTAACCACGCTAAGTACCTTCTCTCAGCTCATATGCACAACTTCTCAACTTGTTTCATCATCCAATTCAGATACAATATCCATAAAAATTTCGCATCTGGTCTACTGAAATATAATCCATAAAGTAGCAAAAGAAAAAAAAATTGAGGTTTCTTGGATCTTGATCACATTGATAACCAAGAATCAAGAAATGAGCTAACTAATGGGTTCTCGTGCTGTGAAAAACATTGCTTCTCTGTGAAGGACTAAAAGGTGCAGTGAACGTGGTTCAAACGGTTACATTGAAAATTGAAAACTAGCCAGTAGTGGTGGTAAAAGGTACTTACTTCCCGTTGTTCTCTTTTGTAACCGCCAATTTACCTTTTTTCTGTAGCTTTATTGCTCCTAATCAAGTCCCATTTTTAATCTGTCTTTATAAACTTTCAGCTTCTTCTTTATCCAAGATTTCAACCTGTTTGCCGCCTTGTGTTGTTAACTTGTTATAGACCTCTACCTGTTTGTGAAATTGTCTCTGAGTCTTTTCTTTTATCTGTGTGTTGTGACTGACTAGTCTTGTTCAGAAGCTGCATAGTGAGGATCAGACAGAAATGGAAAGAACATCGAACTATGATGAGAGCTTTGACTTGGGATATCATCATCAGCCTTCACCTTCATATTTGGATCAAAATGAGGGATCGTTTACGGAATCCGCGAGTTACTTTAGCCATGACTCTTTCGCCTACAGTAGGACTAATTCGGAGGCTTCAGCTTTCTCGGAGCATACCGATGATAACAGCAGCTTTCCTGAGGTCTCCTCTCCACACTGCTGGAGAGGCCTTAAGTCTCCGGCTCGTGTTGCGCTTTCAAGATTGAGCATGAGGCAGCTTAAGCATGGAAGGGATGAGGAAATTTTCGACTTAGGTGAGGTTTTCACATTCTTAAGTTGCTTACACTTGGTCGTTTTGTTCGTTGTATTGTCATTAAACTTGTGTATGTGCGATGGATCGTGCGTTTTAAGAAGCTGTTTATATCTAATTGTTTAGTGTGACTTACAGTTTTAAAGTGTGTTATGTGTCTAATCATGAAGTCTTAAGACAATGACAATGTGTGAGATTTTTCTGTGTGGAAACTGGAAAATGACACATATGTAATAGATAATGTTATTGTGATGGATTTTTGCCTGTTCTGCATCGACATTCACTCTATTTTACTACTTCACTGGTATTTATTTTGAGATACGTTGAACTGGTTTTGCTTGAGTTCGTTTTCTAAGTAGTTAGAACCCAAGGTACTACTTTTGCTTGTTTTCAGTGTCTGAATCAAGTAGTTCTACGGGTGAACTTGAGTCACTGACATTCTGGTATTTCATTACAGAGCTCGAATTGATGAAGGAAAGGTTTTCAAGACTGCTGTTGGGGGAGGATATGTCTGGAAGTGGAAATGGAGTTTGTACTGCGGTGGCAATCTCAAATGCCATCACAAACCTCTACGGTAAATTTCATACACCATCTAGATTTACAGATTCGCACTACATAGAATTCGCAATCTAGAATTGAATCTTAAGTTCACGTGGGACAAAAGACATGATTGTAACTAGATGTGGCTGGCAAAGTTGTTGATGAATCTAAAGTTCTAGCCCCATATATCAAGATTATATTTCCTCATTTCCTCATTTTTGTGAGTAACCTTTTTTATATTTTGCAGCTTCTGTATTTGGTCAACACCAAAGATTAGAGCCTTTGCATCCTGACAAGAAATTGATGTGGAAGAGAGAAATGAATTGCCTTTTAGCTGTTTGTGATTACATATTGGAACTTAGTCCTACAATCCAGAATTCAAAAGATGGCACTACTTTGGAGGTAAACTATACGTTCAAATGTAACTTGATTTTGACAGAAGCTCACTTTTACTAACGAAGGTGAATACCGACTTATAGGTCATGACAAGCAGGCCAAGATCAGATATATACATCAACCTTCCTGCCTTGAGACAACTGGATTCAATGCTCCAGGTATGAGCACAATGCATTTCAGTTCAATTACATCCTGCTTTCTTATTTTTCGTATTCATCAAAACTGAAACTGATGATAACAAATGGTGTCTGTGAAAAACAGGATGTATTGGATGGCTTTGAGAAAACTGAGTTTTGGTATGAAAAACCGGGAAGCATGTCTGAGAATTCATCTCGTTTTGGATCATCTAGGAGGATAGTTAAGCCACAGTCCCATAGGACAGAGGAGAAGTGGTGGTTACCAGTTCCTTGTGTATCACCAGGTGGTCTCTCAGAGAAATTCAAAAAGTATTTAGGCCAAAAGCGCGATTGTGCCAACCAAATTCACAAAGCTGCAATGGCCATCAACAGTATAATTCTTTCTGAAATGCAGGTCCCAGAATCATACATGGCTTCCCTTCCTAAGGTATTGATACTCCCTACTGTCTCATCAGTCATAGCTAAAATTTCCAAGTATGAGGCTCATGATTCTAGTTATTGCAGTGTGGAAAAGCAAGCGTGGGTGATACAATCTACCGCTACATGTACACCGCAGAGAAATTTTCACCTGATCATATACTTAACTCTCTCAAAATAAGTTCTGAGCATGAAGCTCTTAAGCTTGCAGACAAGGTTGAAGCGTCGATGTACACATGGCGCCGTAAAACATGCTTGAAGCACTCGAAAACATCATGGACCATGGTGAAGGATCTCATGTCTGATACAGACAGGAGTGACAAGAATCATGTCTTAGCAGAAAGAGCCAAAACATTGTTGTTTTGTTTGAAGCAAAGATATCCTGAACTTTCACAGACTACACTGGATACCAGCAAAATTCAACACAACAAGGTTAACTTCTCAATTAGTGAAGCGAATCATGAACCATGATAGATGTAATTCTTGTATTGTACTACATCGTTCTCATATGTATTGTTGTGTTTGCAGGATGTCGGACAGGCTGTGCTGGAGAGCTATTCCAGAGTGTTGGAAGGGTTAGCATTCAACATTGTTGCTTGGATAGAAGATGTGCTTTTTCTAGATAAAACAATGAATCATCAAGATTTGTAGGCATCCCTTAAAAGTAATGAGTTTCTAGTCCTCCCACTTTTTAGATCGGCTGTTTAGGGATCTAGTCAAGTGAGCTATATATTGTGTATGGGACAGGTCTCACATGAAACTAACTTCTTTTCTTTACAGTCCTTAGTGAATTATATGATTCTGATGAAGCTTCCCTGTTTTTGAATATGCATAGAAGCACTTACCAGTCGTTTGCTTTAATAATCGACCTCGATTTTTCACGCACCCTTAAATTCTTGAGCCCCATAGTTAATCCAAAACTTCAAAACCATAGCTTGTTCATCACACAAGAAGTTTGGAAACAGAATACAAAAATCATAAAGTAAGAACATCAAAAGACTATTAGAGAAACCTTAGGCCTAATGGCCCCTAAATTTATAACATCGGTCATCATCATCATCATCATCTTACGTTTACATCAAGAAACCAATTGTTGAATTAAACATCAGTTAAGCATCCACTTCTGAGCCTGAGTTGTGTTAATGGCTTCTTGAGCTCAGTAGTAGAAGACATGAAGGCTTCAACCTTGGACTTGCAGGTATCAATGGCGGATTTATCCCCTTTGTTTTCCTCCAAGCACTTCTTCATCAACGCTTCGTCTTCAACAGAAATACCCACATTACCTTTTCTCTCGGAATCTTTTTTACCCACAGCCTTCTTTCCTTCATTAGCCGCCTCCATATTTCTTTTCAAGAATTATCAGAAAACAAGAACTGGAAATAATGGTTTGTATAATAATTGTGTTAATTTGGGTGTGTATATATAGAGAGAGAGTCAGTAGAGAAGTCATGCAAAAAAGGCATGAATAAATTTTGCTTTCTAATTCCCTTTTTGTGTTTGTTTGCTTCTACTTTTAACCTTCGGAAACAAATCTATGGACCAGAACAACAAGTACACATAAACCATGCAGGTATTGTACTCATACCAACCATGGGTTAAAGTTTTTTAGGCCGAAAACCTTTAAAACTTTACAATTTTGAGGTAACTAAAATTGAAGAAAAATAAGTTTTGCATGTGGTTCCAAATTATTTAGAGAAAAAGATTAAATTTTAAGTAAGAAGCCTTTTATGATTAGTTTAGTTTCGATGTAACTAAAAAAGAAGTAAAAACAAGTTTTACATATGACTATTCGATATAATCTCGACAAAAATAAAAATTAGCAATTACTTTCCGTTAGATAAAAAAACATTATCACGTTTATAAGATAATTTTTACAAGTGTAGTCTATCAAAATATTTTTTCAAAAAAATCAAAATTACTGTAACTATTAATATATATATCTAGAAAGGGAAACTTTAATGGTATACACTACCTCACTTTGTTTCATAAAAGTTTGTCCGTTTTCTACTCTGAAGGTATCACAAAACTTTACCCATTACTAAAGTAGAAATTTATCGTGAAAATAAAAAATATTATCTTTTACACAATATTACAATTTTACCATCGCAGTTAACGTTTAAATTTCCAATTTAAAAGGTAACTTACTACGGTAACTCTTCCGTTTCTTTTATTACTTGAATTTTACTTATAAAACTGTACAGTTAACCGGTAAAATTTTATTTTTTGGTACAAGAGGATTTGATGAGTTGAGTATAACTTTAAGAGACCAAAAAAGATTATTACATTCTACCACCCCCCCCCCCCATTGGTCCATGTTCTCTGGTTGGGACAGGTTCCTAGGTAGTTCCGAGACCACCATCCACACCACTTATAGGTTTGAGGATGGTCTCGACACTGATACCATTTGTAATGAAAAAGGGTGAGACCCGACCTTTTGGGCCAGCGCAAATACTCATGTATTGGTCCACCCACGTCTTACTGGTATGATAATGTCCACTTTGGACATGGCCCCGCACGGAATTACTTTTGGTACCACACAATAGTCCTCATACCATATGTAACGACATGGGGCCGAGGCTCGCACCTTTGGCCAGCGTGGTTACTCATGGACTGGTCCGCGCACGTGTCAACGATATGTTTTATCCAATATCCACTTTGGGCCCGAGCCCGCAGGAATTTTCTTTGTACCGAAACCAAGAAAGAGTGTTTTCAAAACAATCTAGCCCCTTGTGAGTTGTGAGCAGTCACAGATACTCATGGACTGGTCCACACACCCACCTTTTCTTAATTGATTTGGAATGTGTGGCATTACATTATGGGACGGCTCACTTTGAATTACATGACGTTCTTGTCGAACCTTTGGTGGGGTAGGTTCCTAGGTTGTCCTAGGAATACCATCCGCACCCCCTCATACCATAGGTGCGGTTACTTATGGACTGCACATACGTCTCATAGGTATAATATTGTTTGCTTTGGAACTGAACTCGCACCGACTTTCCTTGGACCAAGACAAAAAAAGAGTATTTTTTAACGACTCGGCCCCTTGTGGGCCGACAAGATTAATCATGGACCCCCACCCCCACTTTAAATTGCTCGATGTTCTTCTCGATCCTCTAGTGAGGTATGTTCCTAGGCTGTCCTAGGACCACCATCCGCATCCCTTGTGGGTTTGGGGATGGTCTCGGCTCTTATACCATTTGTAACAACAAATGGTAGAGACCCAACCCTTTAGGCGGACGCGGTTACTCATAAACTGGTCCACATATGTCGCATTGGTCTGATATTGTCCACTTTTGACCTGAGCCGACACAGATTTATTTTGATATCACCCAAAAGGTATCATATCATATGAGAGTGGTGATCTACTTATATGCTCTCTTCGTCATGAAACTTTACCTATTAGGGTTAACATTCAGTTTAAATGAAATTAAGATAAGAAAGGAAAATGAAAAAGTTAGTGGTGTATTTTTAATTGTAAAATAGTTCTTAAAGTGAAGTTTGATGACAAATTTGTAATATGTTTGTAAGTACTCCCTATGTGCCATTTTAAGTTTTCTAGGTTGCTTTTTTTAAAAATAATTTTGACCATAAATTAATTCTAAATTAAATCATCATAAAATATAATAAAATAATATTAATAAAATATATTCTATCTTATATCATAATATAATTTTATTATATTTTATGATAATATAATTTAGAGTCGAAGTTTGAGAAAATGTCCACTAAGAAACGGAGTATACCTTTGTCCCACCCAGGTAGGAATATGGAGTGTTACATTTACTTTTATTTCTTCCGCTGTGTATTATGTTTCTTGGTCGGTTTTCTGGTTTTAGAATATTTGTTTTACTGTTTTCTGCTGGATTTTGTTCATGATATCTTACCCTGTTTTACTAATGTAAATGGTAACCTGGAAATCTATTGTCCAAATACCTAAAAATCAAAAGAATGATAAAATAGTACGGAAAGATTAGTTCATGGAGTGCATTTCTCATTTTCTTAACTGTGAGAAGCAAATTTCAATTAAATTGCCAATCACCACAAACAACTAGTACTACATGAGGTGGACCAAAATGGGAATCAGTCAGAAATGTAGTTCTTTTTACAAATTTACTACAGCTGAAGAAGCTACAAACTATTTCCAGATAACTTTAGCTGGAAGCAAGAAAAAATTACCCTATTTTCTATATAGAAAACACCCATTCACTCTCTCTAGTCCACTTCTGTCACCTCTGGTGGTGGTAAAAATACAGAACACTCCCACCAAAGAATAGCCTTTATAGCAGCTTCTATCGCCGCAAAGGCAGGACATCGAAAAGTTCCCTGACCTTTCTACGATCAGCTATCTTCATCTGCTGTCCCAGCATACGAGAGGTCGGTCCTCCTCAGTCTGACTGCACCCTTAAGAAAGCTTGATGCTTTGAGATTTGTATTCTCACTACTGCTGCTGTTGCTGCTACTACTAATACTGGTTGAGTTCGTCGAGAGCTGAATTGACCCAGCCCCTCCATCCTCCAGAAGGGTCCATGGATCAAAATCCATATCCGGATCCTGCTGCGCTGTCTGGGTTTTGGATTTCAAATTCATAAGAGCTCGACCAGGCAACTGGTTTCTCTGAGGCGGGATTATACTTTTAGAGCTCAGCAAGGTCACTGGATAACTGGGTTGAAGACAGGTAAGAGCACCTGATGATACCGATGGAGGCTGGCAAGAGACCAAAGACCGAACAGATGGAAACAGTATCGGCATTGCCGTTTGGATACGCAGCCGAATTTTCTCAGGTAATTCCATGCGATCTAACTCATTCTGCACAAAAAATTGCATGGTTAAAGATCAGGATTTAACCTATTGAATAGTAGTACCAAGCTGTCAGACAACAATGAATATACTTCACAATGTAATATTAACAATTTATTTGACTTGAATAAAATGTAGGTTAACAAGTATGTTAAGAGCTGTTAAACACTCCACAGTCCAAACTATTTTGTAGATGTGCTCCGTAAACAGTTTGAAGAAAAGAGAATTTTAAAGAAAATAGAAGAGCTATAGAATACTCTATTCTCAGTACCATTTAGTTAGCAAAACAAACAAGTCTCACAAAAAAACTCGATCTTTTTTATTCCCTACCTCCAGCCAATGAACAGTTAATATTTGGTTTTCTAGTAGGTTATTATACTATGTACCTAGTGGTGGGAACCATGCTAAATAGGAAAAAAGCATACTATTAACTGGAACAGAAAGAAGGAAAACATAAACACAGTCAATTGATCTGGGGGGTGAGGGGAGGAAATATTAGTAAACGAATCGTGTGGTGGGAAACATAACTTGTTAAAAACGAAAAAGCAATAATTTTCCCATACGTTTAGGAAAAACAGGTCTTTTCTCGAAAACACCTAAAGATGGAAATATTCCAATAATTTTTCAAATATTTCTACAGCATGAACAATTGAACAATTGACATTAGATGGGAGAGTTGGAATGGAAGTGTAGAACAAAATAGAAACATTTTATAGCTCCAACTCCCAGTTTTGTCAAGTATGGTATTTGCGGATTAAATAACGTCATACCTGCAGGCTCTCTGCCAAATCCCGATCGAAAACAGCGTAGTCCTTGGTTTCACTGGACTTGGACTCCGATTTTGATTTCAACCAACTTGGCTGATGGCTGCTCAGCAACACATGTAGAACTAATAATAAGCAATCAAACAGATTTTCCCCATAAAGAAGAGCACTGGCAGTAGAGGTTTCCCCAAGAGTCTCCACATTACTCTTTGAAGAAATTAATACAGGATTAACAAAATGACTGGCATCTTCGTGAACAACCCTGCTTCCAAGGAGGCGTAATATAGCTGTGGCAAGAGTGTATCTCATATTACGGCCTGTAGGCTCCCTGATCAGAAGGAAATCAGATGTGATATTTAGCTATTAAAATGGCAACATTGCTAAAATGAACCCAAAAAAAAAAAAAAAAAGGTCAAGTAGGCACGCCAAGCTATTTTCAAGTAAAGAACATCCAGCTAGATCCCTAGGGAATCTGAGACAGTTGTATTTAAGACATCAACAGGAAACAAGGTAGCAGGAAATAATGGCAAAGTCAGTATTCAAGCATTTAAAAAGGTCAGGGTGGATAAAAAAGAGATACAGGCTACAAATATGACTTTCTGCAAGCAACATATGCCAAAAATCTTCTCCAAAGCAAAAAGCTACTATTGGCCCACAACATTACATTGGTTGTACAAAACAGCACAGGAATTAATCAAGTGAACCGCAAGAATCATTCATAATTTGCACATGGTCCAGTCCCTAGAAGGCTCATTAGATACTATAGAAACAATCGATGGGGAAAAAAGGTGGGTGGAAGGTAGAGTAGTGATAGGGATTTCGACACAAAATCTAGAAAAGTGTCTTAAAAAGCAAAAGTATAATCATTTAGTAAGATAATGTAATTGGGTGCAAAAACTGAGACATGTGAGTGATTTCGTGCAAATAAAATGAGATGGAGAGCTAAGTCCTTTCATTATCAAACATGCAATTACTATAATCTGTGTGTGTGTGTGTGTGAGAGAGAGAGAGAGAGAGAGAGGTGATTTTGTGTAAGTAGGTCAATCTCAAAGCAGATGAATGTGAATCCTATATAACCAACACAAAAATAAAACTGGCAGCAAAGTCTTTGAAGTTATTAGAAGTGCAGAAAGTAACTGAATACAAAAAGAAGGATTTTAGGTGTAGCATACGTTATGTTTAATAGAATGTCTATTGAAATAAGGAAACCAAAAGAAAACAACCTCTGTCAAGATATGTACCAACTCCAGCAGTGCCAAAAAAAAAAAAAAACTCTTTCATGCAGACACAAAGTAATATGTTGTCTGATAAAAAATTTATTCTCAGATTCTAGAAACTTGCTAGTAAAACTTTTTCTAATAGGCTACTTACAAAATTACAATTTAGTACTGAAAATGTCATTCCTGGAATAAATAATTGCAGATACATGACAGTAGAGAGTAAAACGAACTAAATATCCTATAGCTTTTACTGCATTGGATCTCTTTGTGCTTCAGACACTGCACAATGTTCCTTCCTTTCAGAAATTGGAAGGCAAAACTTTCCATTTTGGAAACAGGGTGCTTTCGCAGAGTTCAAGAAATGGAAAGGGATTCAGTGCAATGATATAACAGAGATTTGATACAAGTTGTATACAACGAAGCAGGTTTTCACTCTGTTATGTCAATTTAACACATCCATCCTCAAACAGAGCAACAGCAGGAAATTAATCAGAAGACATACCTGTCTGAACAAACATTAGGAATTAATCTGAGAAGGAATTGCAGTCGCAATGTCATGGAGGCTCGCAATGCTGCAGGAGAAGGTGGAACCGTATCAGCTGATCCAGCAGAATGTCTCGAAATCCCAGGACTGCCACTTTTCCCACTCTTTCTGTTGCTATTTTTACCACTAGGACTTCCAACTGCAGGAGTTGGAGATGAAGCTGGCTTGCCGACTCCACGAGTAACAGCATTTATTTGTTGCTCAATGTTGCTCATCTGTTTGACCATCTCACTTGCAAAATTATTACGCAACTCATTAGAACCACGGTCCAAGCATGGTAAAATAAGTTCAATCAGCGCTCTCTCAGTCACATGTTGCTGACTAACAATAAAGCCTTCGACATCTAAAAGACCAGATCCTTTCCTAAACTGGTTAGAATCAGTTCTATCATCAATAACTTCTCCTTCTTCAAGGGCAGCAGATTCAGATTTCCGCTTTTCTCCTTTGTTACTCCTTAAAGACGAACCAAACTCAAAGTGACACCATCCCCATGGTTTCCAGTGTTGGGGTTTCATTGACAGCTCTTTAAGCTCGGCAGCAAAATTTATAATCTTTTGGCGAATAGACTTCTTCCCGTATAGAACTTCAGCACCTCTTAGCAACCACTTTGCTTGTGATAGCATTGAATCTTCAAGTGATTTACCGAGTAAATGTACGAGCTCAGAAAACAGCGGAGCAGCATCAGGCCTTACCAATAGCCTGGTGAGGACAATTTGAATGAAGTTGCTCTCAATTTCGGAAGCAGTGCTCTTATCAGGATTAGGGGAGAGAGATCTAATGGCTTCAGACAAGGAGATGTCATTCTCCATCATCTTTTCGTTAACGGCCTGTTCATTGAGCAGGAGCCTAAGCTCAACCCACTGCCAGTGAAACCTTGCGGGTTGTAAGGTATCCAAAACATTTACGACCTTACTGATTAGCTTTTTCACATTTTCTCCACATTGTTTCTTCAGTTCGCTTTGACCAGAGACCCATTTTCCCTCGTCCAGCTTGACCACAGGTGGCATTTTACAATCTAAGATGGCATCCAGAAAAAGTCGGCCTCGGAGAGGGACCATGGCTGCAGCTTTCAAGTTGAGATTTGAACCACTAGATTCCAGCAATGTTAAAAATTCAGAATCAAGAGTATCTTCAGCAATGAGATCATACAAGCCATAAGTGTCTCGAAGACATATTTCACGAAAAGGAAGGTGCTTCATTGTATCGCACATAGTGATTGCCAGTAACTGGTGGAGATCTTCACGTACTCCAATCGAAGCATCAAAAATGGGTCTCCATATTACAAATGCAAAAATGGAATAGGCAGGTTGAAAGACCAGATTTAATGGTAGTGTTCTTTGCATTCTAGATAATGCTACAATTGAGGCCTCACCCAGAAGATCCACAATGAATCCATCAGATATTGCTCTGCAGTTTCCCACAAGCACCCTAAACCAGTTAACTGAAATTTCAACCAAATTATCCATCTTCATAACACCCATAGAACGAGCATTTCCATTCATGCTAGATTTCACACTCCTTGAAAACTGAATTAGATCAAGCCCCTCCTTTAATCTGAAGAGAGTCACCATTCTCTCTAGGCTAGCAACTCCCTGGAGAATTGCCCCAATTATGAGGGCAGAAACAGCAGCCTTTATTCTAGCAGCTCTTCCAAGAACTGCCATATTGGCATTATTTGAGGTATCATTAGGCAAATTTGAGTTACTGAAATGGGAATCAGGAGATACTTGAAACTGATTACGAGAACCCTTTCCGGGGGCAAAAACTTGCATGAGAGCAGCAGAAGCTTCTGTGGCTAGAGCTACCTCAAAGACCCTGCTCTGACGTTCTCCAAGAGCTTCTTTCAATATGCATAAGCAGGTCAAGTGAATCCGCAAAATGTGCCGAGCAAAATGTAAAGACACAGAAGGTGAAGGAGCATTTAAGTTATTACTAGCAGTTACATCTGGGATTATGGCAATAGCTTGTCCAACACTAGTAACAATTGCAGATATAGCAGAAGACACCAATGAAGGATCGCCTTCTTGAGCAGCACCACCAGTTTGTCTCATGCAATCCATCAATCCTACAACTATTTGATATGCTATCTGACGGGTATCTTCCCCTTTCTCCATGCTAAAGTCTTTATTTATCCCAGGTCCCAACTTTCTATCTTTGCTGCAAAAGTTTTGAAAAACTCCCTCTACATTTCTGTGAACAATATCTTTCATGTTTAAACCAACTCTAGATACTCGAACACCGCCTATTTTTGACGAAAATAATCATCAACATCTTCCACTCCATTTGGGGCACTAAAGGGAAAGCCTTCTACAGATTTCCCAGATTCAAGTTCAGAGCTAAGTCTCTTATCACAAGTGGATTTGAAGGCCTTCTCCCATTCAACAACACTAGCTACATTGCTATACTTCCTTAAGAGGTAACAAGCATATACAAAGGCTGGTGAACAAGATGCCCTGCCATTAGATGTCAAAAGAGAAGCTGTACGGCACATTGTAACAGACAAGACATCTGGAATAAGATCAGCTGCAACAATCAAATTCTCGTACCTGAAACCAAGAAAGAGGAAGTAAGCTTGTCTTTGCAAATTATAGTTAAAAAAACTTAATAATAATAATAAATAAATAATAATAATAATAATAATTTTAATTTTAATTTTAATTTAAAGAAAAAACCATCAATTTGAGGAAGAAGAATAAGCATTATTTTAGTATTTCACTTCTTCTGTTGGAACTTCTCTGGAAAAAAGCATGTAACCACTATAAGCTAAGAAGTAGGTGAAGGATTGCTTTTTTGGTGTTATAAGCATGAAGTAACATTTATGTGACTAGAACCACAACTGATGCTTTTCCAAAATAAGATTAAACACATAAAAGTCTGCTATTGCGGTGTATTAAAATACCAAACACATAAAGGTTCTGATTAAAATCACTTAATTCAACTTGCAGCAAAGGCAAGTTAAAATTAACTCTCAAAAGCATTTGCAAAAACACACACTAAGAAAAGCATCGACAGCAATGCTTGACCCAAATATTGTAGCTTAAACCAACTTAGCATCTATGATAAGTACGCTTCTATATGCATGTTAATATATCAATCCTACAAGGTTGACGGTTCTACATGAAATGGTCTTCACATCTTGATCATATCTACTTGAATTTGCAGCAAGTACAACTGTTTAGTGGCTAAAAATCAATATGCCGGGAGGCAAGAATAAATGAAGAAAGAAATCAAGTAAATACCTGCGAATGGATGATAAAAGAAACATTTCCCCCAATTCACATGTATGTTTCTCTGCCGTCCTAGGAACCATCACATTGTTCCTGCCTTGGATGATAGGACCAGGGCCACTAGGAATTTTTTGCAACAAACCAAGAAGAAACTTTGTAGCTGAGACCAGTTCATCGCAACCATCTAATAAATACAAAATTGCTGACAGTTCATTTTCACCAAGTCTCCACTTTGTAGAGCCTCTGTCGTCAACTGCTGGGACCTGCCTGCTATATTGCCCTCCTTTCGCTGTGAACTTCTCACCGTCTTCAATAAGTTGTTGTATGGTCGACATCAACCACACTGTCATTTTCCGCTTATCTGAAAACCTCAAAGTCTTGAGACTTTTTCCAATTGAAACAATATCACCAGAGATTGATCTCCTAAACATGTCAGTTTTCTTAAGTATCTCGTCACCAGATCCATGATGAGGGCAACCTATCCTACTTTCACAAACATGACTTGTAGATGCTCCCTGACTACCTTCAATTCGGGAAGCAGCTAATTGTGCAAGGCTTTGAGTTTTACGAACTGATTTCAGCCTACCTTTAGATGTCTGCTTGGTCGGCTTTGGAGGCTCTGCTTTAAGAGGTTCAATAATTAGTGCCTTATTATCCCACCAGAATTCTTCCTCATCAGCAGGATTCAGCTGCAAGAGTAAACTCCCTTCATCACTCAGTTTTTGTCTCTTCATCATTCTGCATTCCTCACATCCAGATGTTTCTTCACCAGATTCTTTTTTGTCGTGAACCCCACCAGGCCTCTTAGCTCTTCCCTGAGATTCATCAACTTCAGAATCTAACAATGAAAGGGGAAAATGCAGTAGGAGACAAATCGAAGCTTTTAGCTGTTCAAGCTTTTTAATGCTGACATATGTTTTAGGCAAATTTACAGCTGCCTGAGAAAACCCCCGATTGGAAGAAGGTGCAGCAGAGCTGAGAACACGCTTCCTTTTCTTTGTTGAACTGGTTAGACCAAGACTGGATTCACGGCCTCCTGATAATCCTTGCAAAAGTATACGTCGTTCATTTGAGTAAACATTTGCTACCTCGCCGAGATTTAATGATCTAGCTATTTGGGACTCCCCTAGAACATCACATATATAGGGAGCAGGTAACTGCTTCAAGAGTTCATAATGTCTGTTCTGCCTGTCTGAGTCACCCACAGGGGCACTTCCATCCATGATTCCACTTACAATCAGTTGTCTCACATAAGCTTGAGGGCTGAAGATACCAGCTCTAATCAAACCTCCTATTACAAGTTGCAAGCGCTTGAAACCTTCTCCATTATGAACTTCATGTTGATCAATCCAACAAACAATGACATCATGCAATGGACCCGGACTTTCAAAAGTATCAGAAATAGTTTCACTTTTTCTTTTCGACCTGTACATGTTTGACATATTGCTCATCCTCAGTTTCAGGAGGCGAACCGCTATAAGGATCTGAGAGAAATCTCTTCTTCCTGTGAACTTCAGGCCATGAGGCGGTGCATTACGGAAATCCTTAAACTCACAAGTTGCCCACTCTAAGATAAAGAAGGTAGAGCAAAGTACTGATGATGTCACTTTCCCTATTTGCTTAAGTGAGGTGTATAAACAGGGGGTCACTTCTGCAATCCAATGTTCACTACATGCTCCATCCCAGAGATTCTCAAAAAGTAACTTGTATGCAATTCCAATGTCTCCATGGTCAAGAGACTGGTCCAAAACCTGAAGTGCTTTGGTTACATTTTGACCGGGATAATTAGGTCTGGCAGCTCTTGAAAGAGTCTCAGCACGTTTTTCAATTGACGAGACAACACCATGAAAAGACATTGACTCTGCATGAAACTCGTGAATCTTATCTCTGAGTGCACCAGCAACTTCCAGTTGACCGTCCTTCACCTTCCTAGCATCCTCAGCCAATTTTGCTGGGAAGCTTCCATCACTGACCACGTGATTGATGACACACTTCGGCAAGGGAAAACAATCTAAAGCAACAAAAGTATCGGGCACTGCAAGTATTAAATACCGAAGCATTTCGACAACAGCAGACGAAGTGTATGCACGACGAGAATTATTGACAAGATCAGAACCACCAGGAGATGGCTCTTGAATAAAACGAAGTGCAACTCCCACTAAAGAGCGCACATACATTTGAGATAGAACTGCTGTTTCTATGACACCATATATGATGGGCAATAGCAACTGGAGGACATCGAATGATTCCTTTTCCTGCATTCACAAGATTTCATTTTAGAAAAAACAAGAAAGAAGCAATATTTGCAAGATTAAAAACATAACCAACTAATCTTCTTCACATAAAGAAAATAAATAGAAGATGGTAACTTTGATACCTGGAGCCGGTTAAGAACCCAATCAATAATAAGAGAGGGAATAAGAAGTCCTTCCGCATGGTGCCAGTGAATAATCCGCACCACATACCACCATTTAGTATAGAGGGAAGGCTCATCTTCATCATCATCATCATCATCATCCATGAAAGCTGAAATCTTTGGATGCATTGAACCAGGATATGGTATTTGTGACCGATCTCGAATGTGATGAGTTGAATGAGAATTATTTCTCATTATAAATTCATCCAAGAGACACTTTAAGTATTCAACAACATCTTTTGTCCACTGCTCAGAACGTGAATATTGAGATTTATCGTGGAACCCAGACGACGAATTAGATGAAGTGGAACGTACCTGCAAGAAGTCAAACACAGTTGATGAGATATAAGAACAAGTTTCCAATAATATGAAAAACCAGACCAATTGCAAAAATTTATGGGATACCTGATTGAGGTACGTTACTTTGATGCACCATGTTGCTCTCAACAATGGGACATTATTCCTGATTAGAACTTCTATAAGAGAATTCCTCCTGTAACCATGAGGAACATGTTCCGCCAACGAACGGAGTCTTTTATGTGGTTGGGATAAACCCTAAAAAGTGTAAATAACATTTTAATTCAGCTCATATAGATATTCTGAGATAATGAAAAGAAAATTCCAATGAAGAACCAAGCAACACCATGAAAACTCTGTTATACTTCATATTTGTCAGAATATGTTAAGTAGCCTGCAAATTTAAGTTCAGATGCTACAAATGAAAAGGTGATAAGAGTAATAGATAGAATCCTAGTAGGAGTTGGTTTCCTTTTTATTTAATAAAGAATCTTAGGAGAATAGGTGTCAGAATATTAGTAGATTAGAATTAGGAGTTAGCTATATAAATAGCAGCAACATAGTTAGTTGATTCATTCAGTCGCTCATTACAAGTTGGTCGCCTCTTCCAGAGTTGGTTTAGTTTTATTCCTTCTTTTTTTTCCAGTTATAAAAGCAATTATTTTCCTGCAAATCTGCTTGGATCAATCAAATCTTAAAATCCAGACCGGCTATGTCTTCATCAATTTGACTGATAGAGTGTTCAGAAAATAACTTATCCGGGACTGGTCTCGCATATTAACTTCAATCAAGCGTACTCTTCACAAATAAAAGAGATAAATGCTTGACCCAACATTTCACTAGACACTATATATAACGATAATACCATGACCCTCCCAATATACCTCCCTTCTCCACCTATCCCCATTCCATCAAGGATTAAACCTATTTTGATAATACTATAAAACAGGGAATTGTGGTGCAGGATTAAAACGATAAGAAAATACTCTAGAATAAACTAACTGGATCACTTCTAAGCCTGTGAACATAGTTTAAGTCATGATAGGGTTCTCCGCGGTCTTTAGGCACAAATAAACCATGCACCACAAATACTTGTAATCAAAACAAATGCTTGTAATCAAGCTCACATAACTTACACCTCTCCCATGAATCACATATGAGTTTGACTTTTCACGAATTACATAGAAAATCAGGAATGTGACCTTGATGTAAGAGAAAACACAAACCTCAATCCATTTCTTCCGAAAGTCCTCCCCACATGGTCTTTGCTCTGGGAAGATACCGGGCTTGGTCAATAATGTACCAGAAAGTGGCACCCCATAAACTTGACCCGCCTGTATATGTGGGGTATAGTTTACTCAGTTTTTTTTTTAATGTTGCTGGCAAGGAGAAATAAAGAAAAAAATGCATTCACAGGCGGTGGAGTATACGAAAGGAAGAAGCACACCTTTCTTTTTTGCGCACGAGACTCGTTAATAGCTCTATGACATTTCCGTATCGCCTACAAATAATATAGAGAATACATTTCAATATATCCATATGGTCATTAGAGAAGGAAATAAGAACTAAACCTGCACATGATCAAACAACCAAAATCCTCCGATTTTCAAATTCTACTGCATACCTCTTTACACTTGAGAGTAAGAGGCTTTGTGAAAACCTGAACTTGAGATAATGAAATCTCCCTGGATTCCTGGTTTAATTCAACCACATAAATGAGGTAAGAGGACATGTATGAAAAGATCAATTAAAAGAATTTAAATACAAAAATATAGTAGTAATGACAATAAATAAATGAATTACAAGGACTACCTCAAGTCCTTCAACACTCTCTCTGTAGCCAGATAGTGCATATTCTCGAATAAGTATCTCTTCAGGACATTCTACACTTGGTTGGTGGAAATCAGGCGGTCCAAGTCTATAATATAAACAGTTGAAACATGAAAGTAATTAAAGGAGCAGATTCCGTCTAAAGAGAATCAATAGCCATGAGAGACGACTCAATCCTATGAGAAGACAAAATACAAGAAATAATACAGCTATGATTCATCAATGTCTTTTAATTTAAATTACTGCTAGACTAGATAACAATTACCTGGAGTTCAATTGTTCCTTCTCGCACCTCAACTTGTATGGTATTACTTGTGATGACCGCCTGAGAAAACAAGATAAAAAACACTATTTACGGATATCATAATATATAAAACAAAGCTCCATGAAATAATATAACTTCAGAGAAAAAGAAGAATAAGTGAACCACGGGGTCTAGAACCTGGAGGCTTAAATAAAAAATAAGATTATGCGGAAACCTACAATGACCAGAAACGACGTAATACCCACAATTCATTCAGTCAACACCAGAAAAATATGGATACAGCGCAGCCAAAGAAATAACAGTGCACAAGAAACCAAGCATCAGATACAGCAACTTAACACCATATTCCACACAGAAATCCAATTGTTCATTGTTACACTGGTTGTCAACCTGGTTTGAACAGATCTGTAAGCAATAATTTAGACCCTGCTCAAAACCCAACAACCTTCATTTTAACCGAGACCTAACGTACTTTATCTCAGTAAGAATTCCAATACACAAAGTCTGAAGCATCATTCTCGATTAGATTTAATGTTCACTCGTATCAAACTCGCATTCAACCTAATTTACTTAAATCACTCTCTTATATACGCTATATATCTGTAACACCCACACCCTCAACTGCTTCAAGCATCATCTCATCTAACTAACCAATAAACTCAGAATCCGTAAAAGTAACCAATTTCCTTATTTATTCTGCTTGTGATGATCATGATACAAGTCTAAGATCTACTTACATTAATTGTAATTTTAGCTACTGGGAGGAGATTTGATACAGGGATCTAACACCTGCTACACCAAACTCAAAGAAGGAAATCATAAATAAGAACAAGAAGACACAGCAGCGCCACCAACATGGGGGGTCTGTATTGCTCTCACATCATCCAACACAGCATATTATCAAAACCTTGATGAAATACAAATAAGTCTATATCATTCAGAGATTATAGAACTATGGAATAAAATAAAGGAAACCGGGTGAGCATCAAATTTGTAGTCAGAAACCAGCAAAGTATAGGTTTATTCCAAGAGCCTATTATGTATCAACGAACATCTATCACAACCTCCACAACAAATTTAATCAAGAATTTGACAAAACGTGCATGGATGTCTATACTGACAGCAAACATAAAGTGTATTCACCGAGGTCATATGAAACTCACTGTGCATATTTTGTTTTATGAGTTGGTGATGTATGATGAATGAAAAATGCCAATTACCTTGGATTTAGTGCAAAGTTAGGGGGCACTCCAGATGAATCAGTACGGGACACGTCCCTGGCATGTATCCCACTTATCGCACTGTTATTGACTGCACTAGTGCAGCCGCCAGAATGATACCTTTGCATCGCTCCCAACAATCATCTGCATGCTGCCACCAGCATCGAGATGCAACAAAATATATGCTGGCAGACCAGGATACTAATTCTGCGAAAGGTTCCACACATTCAGGTGGTTAACAACTAAACTAGCTACTTCTATAGAAATTGTACCTTAACAGAATAAGACAACGAAAGATCAAGTACTGATCCACAACCTAGGTTAATGAGTAAAAGAGTAGCAAAATCAATCATCATGTAAACTAGATAAGGATTCAAATTTTGGTGCATGAGCATAAGAAGAGAAGAAACAGATTCAGAAGGCTCGTTGATGACAACTTATTCTTGACAGTGTGGTAGCAATTAAATATTTTCACAGTCTAGATGAATATTTCCTCAGTTTTTAGTATCTTTCAGAGAGTAAGAAAGAATCTCTTCATTTGAGAAAAAATATTAAACAAGTGGTTTGTGCTAGGTATTATATTGATATAGTTGTAGAAGGGTGATAAAGTACTGATAGAGGAGAGATAAATAATGAAGAACCTAGGAAGTTATTTTGAGTGGAATGAAAAATTTCCATATTTTGAGTTAGGATTTGTAATGTAGTCTCCCCCCCCCCCCAAAAAAAAACAGAGAGAGAGAGAGAGAGACTAGGAAGTTATTAATGGACTGGAGGAATATTATGGAGAACAATAATTTAAGTGCTTAATGCAGATAACTTAACTGTAATTTATGTCGTAGAAACTGCAGAGAACTTAACTGTAATTTATGTCGTAGAAGCATAAAGTGAATACAAAAGCAATATTACCTATAAAGAGTAGAAGTGCGAAAACTGGTAACAACATTTTTCCGTTGAAACAAGTTAGATCTAGTTTGTCGATTTTTTTTTCTTTTAAGAATTGAAAGAAATAAAACACCATGTGTCCTAAAATACATGAGATATAAAGACTAAAGAGACTTAAGTTGATTCTTCAACAGCTAAGCTTAAAGCTTACTTTACTCTGTAAAGCCTTTAGTCGACTAATGTCGTGTGTACTACAATAAACTTAAGAATTTACTATAATCACAAGCAAAGGATTTCTACAAACTTCCAAATAACATTAATGAAAGGCAACTAACTTGGACATTTGTATCACAATTACTTAGTTGCAATAGCGTTGTAGAAACCTCAAAAATCAATTATGCATTAACACTTGCAAAAATTCTATTACTGCAGAACCTACAAAGCCAAATCTCTCTGTGAAACATAGTGACAAGACAATTTACGGAACTTGATTAAAAGGATTAGAATCTACTGTACTTTGAAAGAGAGGGCTGACACTTCTCGGTATCATTTTTCCAATAGATCAAACTAATCAACACCGCAAACTAAAACTCCTCAAAGACTGCACACATCCAGATTATTTTCCAGACCTAATTGATCAAAAACTTTAAAAAATCACGACACGCTAACAAAGCAGATAAAATTGAAGAGAATAACGACACGTGATCACATAAATCCAACAGCAATACTACATCCACATCCATCCCTCCACGTCCACCCTATACCAAGATTACTACCCCCATCTAAATCTACCAAAACATAGTAAATTATGTTATATCATTTGCATAAGTATCCTCAACACATACACAACAAGCACCAGGTTTTTATACAACAGCATTAATACTAATAACTTCCAATAAACGTGATTGAGCTAACAGACAGTCAATCATAACAGGAATCAAATCAATAAATGAAAAAGGTAAACTCAATAAGATGAGATTATTAACATTCCCAAAACCAACAGAATTGGAAATCAAATGCTCACCTGGTAATAAAATAATCGGATACCAGCTTATAGAAATCCAACAGCAACAAATTACAAGCTTCCAGAGCTCGTTGAAGATTTGAATTAGGGTTCAAGCAAAGCTAGGGTTTTTCACACTGAAATCGAGAATTGGACAGAGGATATTCGACAATGATTGGAGAAAGATTGATTGGAATTGAGCTGATATGATATGAATCCAGTAAGGATGAACCCCAATTCAGGGTGAGTCAGAAATTGGGAGTTTTTTTCCTTTTTCTGTACGTATAGGCGCATGTATGTATATATCGAAAGAGTACAAGAATATGTCTAGAAAGAGAAAGTTTAGAGAGAGAGAGAGAGAACGGGAAGTTAGATTGGGGGTTGGCGTTTCTGACGTGAATCTGAAAATATCGTAGTGAAATTTGCAATTATGTGATATTATAGGGGGAAATCCCAAAAGGGAGGGGATTATTGTAAAAGTGCTTGTTTTACTAGTCCTCCAAAAATGGAAATTTCGGAGTTATGCTCTCTCCTTATCTTTACTTGTCTTCTTCAATTGAGTTTATAAATGGGCTCATTTCCAATATCTTAGAGTTATTTTTCCCCAGATAATTAGACATTTGGAGTATTATGAGTAAATTTAAAATAATCATTAATATAATGTATTATTGAACGAATAAAAATATAAAAACGCGGAATATAACTTGGACATGATCGTTGAAATGGCACAGTGCACGTATATCAATAAATCAAAATTTGAGACGTCAACTTAAAAATAAACGTAGTGTGATCGTTGTGGTATGAACGTAGATATCAATGAATCAAAGCCTGATAGGTTGATTCTTTATGAGATTCCAAATAAGTTGATTTAGGAGTACAAAATCAAAATAGCTACCAAAACTAATATGGAACCATGTTGAAAATTATAATGCAACTCATTGTAATCATATCATGTGTATGACTTCTCATAGAATATATAGACACATATCCACGAGTTTCATTTTAATGTTCCTCTCATAAATTTACTATACATATTTTTCTCTCTGTTTTTTTTTTTTACTCTTAAACCAACCTTATTTTTCTCATCTTGTTGACAAATGTGACAAACAAGATTGAGTTCTCGTAAGATCTAACAACAATGTCGGATCCTAGAGAATCAACTAGCTAGGGTCGCTACCACTACCCCCCCCCCCTCCGAGTTTTTATCAATAGTTGAGCCTAGGAGTGTGACCAATAATGTGTGAATTGGAATCCTACCTCGTTAACATAACTTAATTTCACTCGCATATCATATTTATTTCAATAAATTACACTTCTCTTTCATGTTTTTATAAGCTCCTTAATATTTGGTTAAACTTCTATCTCCCTCCCCCAAGGCAAAATAGGTCCAATTTCCTTGGCGGCAAGTGGTGGTAGCAAGGTGGAATCGACACCTTTGGTCTTATGCCCACTTCTATTGTACTACGAATAGTGTGAGTACAAAATTGAATTCCTTCTCCTTGGAGAGGGGTGTACAATTGTACTTGAGAACTTGGGGCTATGGTGTTTCTTTTTATTTTTTTTATTACATGTGCTTTATAAAATAGAGAGAATCTAGCTAGAAAGAATATTCAAGACTTAATTAATCATTAAGACTCTCTTGTTCTCTATTTATACAAATTAAAACAAACACAAGACCAAAAAATAAAATAAAAAACTCTTTGGACACTTGAGATGGGGCTATATCCGCTATCGGTCATGATTAGACCTGGCAAGCAAACCGCTCGGATCGAATTGTTCGGTTCAGTATTTCTATTTCGGATGACTTCGGATCAGATTAAAGTGTGTTTGAATTTTGGATGTTAGTCGGATTATAAATTTCAGATCGGGTCCACTTAATTGGGTGGGGTCAATTAAAGTTCGGTGTAGATTGAATAAACAGAATGCAATATTATTTTTATAATGAAAAATCATAAATTATTAAAACTTTAAAATCTTAATTATAAGTTAGTGAATTGATGAAATTATTATCCTAAATGAAATTATTTATAAAACTTAATTTAAGAGACCGTGTCAACTTATAAGTTGTTGCAAAAGCTCACAAAATAATTTCTCCTTAAATTCAATGATAAGATGGGTAAGTTAAGATGTTGCAAAACTTGAGCAACTCAGCTAACCTCAATCTAATGACATTGTAGTGAATGTTCGTATCATGTTCGGGTCCCATAAGATTTTGAAATATGTTGTGCTTTCTGTTTGATCAACCTAATCAGTTGACCTAGATAAACCCGCATAGTATTTGAGGAAAACAACAAACAACTCAATCTTCATGTTCCAATTTTGAACACATTGCCAAAATAAAAAATATATAAAAAAATCAATCTAAAAATACTAACATCGTTGACCAATTCTTCAAACATCTACCTACTGAGGCCAACCCTATTGTATACGTGCACATCTCAGGCATACTAAATCCGAAGTTATATAACGGTTTTATGGATATCTAGATAATTTATTAAGTACTTGAAACGCTAAATAATGTAGGTAAGAAAAAGCAAGGGATCTAAATAAACATATATTTATTTTGTACCACTACATACATCTACCAGCCAAGACCCAACCCTATTGTATACATCTTATACATAAGAAACCCAAATTTACAAAACGGTTGCATGGATTATTAGATAAATATTTAAGTACTTGAAACACTAAAAAAATTATAGATAAGAACGAGCAAAGGATCTAATAAACACATAATATGTATTAATTTAGTAACTAATTGATTTTATTAAAACGCACTAATAAACTTGATATCCTTTTGAATTATATATCTTCGTACCCGTAGATTATCTCTCTTGTTATAACATATTTGTCTATATTTTGGGTTAATTTGCTTCCGGAGGCCGGGAGTTTCATTTACAAACATGTATGTGTTTTGGACTAACTTGATTTCCATCAGCTACATTTGCAGTGTTACTGCCGGATTTTTATAATATATAAATTAACCGGCATCATCCATGTATACAATCACCTTCTGACATTTTCAATCAGGGGTAAATTTATTCTCTCCCATCTATTTATCCTGGTGTCACCTGAGGGTAGCACATCTTCTTCATTGGGTAACCCATGACACTTGCATAAAATGTGAGTTTGGTTGTGGTCGCGTTCTTCATGTTCAGTACTGTTATTTTTTATAATAGTACTGATTATTTTTTATATGAAAATGATGCTACTCCACCTTTATTGGAAAGACGCGTAGATGGTTTGGTTTTACAAATATTATTGATAACACGTAAAGGGATTGGTGATCGTCGTTGGAGTAATTAATTGCAAGTAGTACTTACTAACCTTAGGGGTGTCAATATGGGCTTTCAGGTGAGGTATAGTTTTGATGTGCTAGGCTTATACCCATTAATCACCCACCTACTTACACCCATTTTTATTAATAGGTGTAAAGAGGTGGGTGACTAGTAGTTTGGGTAAACCTATTAACCTATTAAATTTGCATCATATTTAAAATTACAAAGTAAAAGATGAATAATAACCTATTTGAATTAGAAATTAAGTTGATGTACTTCCACTTTTTTCAAAGTTTTTTTTTGCTTTAGTTCTTTTTTCGGTTAGAACCGGTATGTTATAATTTGTTTTATTGCCATAAATCCCTAAAAATGTACATCTATAACACAAACTCCGAAAATTTTAAAATTCATATTTCCTACCTATTAGTTCATTCCTTAATTTTTTTTTTTTAAAATTAAAAAAAAAACGAAATAAACTAAAAAGTCGGTCGTCACGTAGCTTCCATGGAAACTAATTGATTTTTACTAAGAAAAAGAGTATAACTTATTTTATGCATGCAACTAAGGGATTATGTGTTGTATCAGTTGAAAGCAGGTGTTTTTTGTACTATGGTGGCAACTATTTGGAAGTTCATAAACTTGTCCATTTCTTTTCTAGAACAGTAACTATACATGTTTGTTGTACTGCTCTTGCACATAATATATTCATAGAATAAAAGATGATTGTAGGTATAGTAAGAGCGTTAATTGGGACTAAAAGATTTAGTTCGTTTTCTGGGTACTTGACTGTTTTGTGTAGAGGTTGTTTGTGTTTGATACAGGTTGACGATATGTTATTAGAGGGATATGTTTCTATCGACTGATTGTCACCAGTCTTGGGCTTTGAAGACTTTACTCTCCGATCATAGAACATATCATCATCACTTAAATAATCTTCTTCATCATCGTCCTCCACTACCCTCTTCCTTTTTCCACGGGACATGTCCCTAGCCCGAGCACCTAAGCTTTCCCTAATACTTTCATTCAACGTCTCCTCCAAGTTCTCAAGCTCTTCCACAATCTGTGCTATCCTTGGCTCATTGCGAGCAATCTGAATTTGATGTCCTAGTGTCAAGCCACCTTGAGAAATATCTTTTGCCCGAATAACATCAATCTCTTTCTTCATGTGAGCAATCTTCTCAAGCCTTTTAACAACTTCGTCTCTAGTTTTCCCCTGCTTCTCCGTAAGCTGGCCTTTGTATCTCTGCCAGGTTACTTGTTCAATATCATCATCATCCTGATTTTCCTCCTCAATAGCATCCTCACCCATACCCCAGGAAATTCCATCATCAGCACAAGATGCTTCAAATTTTGCCCGTCTAAGTGATGCTTCCATATCCTGCATTATATCCCGACTAAACTTGTTCGCGGTTCTCAAGCTCTTCAAGTCAGCTTCACTGGCATCAATTCAGGTGGTCCTTGAAATATGTATAGCCTTGAAGATTGGCCAAACCTGACAATGTCACCAACTCGTAAATCCACGTAAACCCCTGGCTTAACCACATTTGTGTTGAGATAGGTCCCATGCGTGCTTCCAATATCATACAAAAGTACTTGTCGTCCGTTAGTCTTGTTAACTGGAGAACGGCATGAAACCGGAAAATTGTAGGATGTTCTAGTATGAAATCACACATGTCGACGCGGCCAAACACGTAAGCCCCTTTCTTCTTATCCACGTCAATTTTATCAATGATTGCGCCCTGCTTGAGGACTTCAAACGAGAATTGATGGCATGGTGCACCACTCCAGAATGGGATAGTATATGGAACCACCACCCGTGTAATTGCATTATTACTCTTGTCCTGTTTATTCTTCTTGTTCACATCGGTTGTTTGATGGTCGATTTGGGATGAATCAGTGTACATGGGAGTAATTAATTGGTCAGATTCCTCTAGTTGTTAATTCTACCGATAAAATAAATTACAATGGCACATGGTATTGTGTCCCCCCATATATAGTTGAGAGAGACTTGTTGATATTGCCATTATCGTCTGTGTGAATTTTTAACACAAATTCATTACAAAGTAGGCTTTTTATAGCCTTATATGTTGGTTTTGGTGTCACGTTTGGTTGATTATTTGGGTATGTATATTTATTACTGAATCACCCCTGCTAGGATTCTCATAACACGTACTGAACCCACTAGAAAAAACTGACATCTTTAAATTTAATTTCTTAAATAAGGCCTCCATAGCAGTTAGCATTTCTAAGTCTAGGATAAATTCAATTCACCTCCGTAGAATAAAATCATAAAAGTGACTCCTCCACTATTGTGTGCCTGTTGAACCAAGCTATTGATATTCTCTTCATTTATTAAGTTGTTTATAACTTCATTTGAAAAAGGATATCAGTGTCCAACTCTTTGTATTATGACTTGTAGCAGCAACCTGCTGGGTTATAGGCATTAAGCAGCATATTGGCATTAAGTGTTTCTTTCTTTTATTTTCTTTCCGAATTTCGTTGAGTCCTTTATCTGTATGTATCAGAATGCCAAATTGATTGGTTAGTGGTCAGTGGAACAGGCAAATGCATTATGAAGTGATTGGAAGACACTGATAGATTGGTGCAGTTTTGGAAAATTAGTCATGTTGCAAGACTGACCTGCGTTTCCAGAGCCATGCTGTCCTGGCATGGTATATTAAGTGTTTCTTTCATTGTCATTCATGTGTTGAGTCCATGTTTAAGTCTATGGTTATTGACACTACAATGTTTTAAGTTCTCAAAGTTAACTTCCTAGGTCCCAGCTCTCATAGAGTACGAATATCTATTTCTTATCAGTTATCACCGCTGCAACCTGCAAGTACTATTCCTAGAACGTTATTACCATATTGTTAAGAATAAAATCCATTTGTTCTACAAGCAGTTTTTCATATTGTTGTTTCTGACATGGGAATATGTCCTCGCCAGAGTGCTTTAACCAGAAAAACATCTAGAAGGCTTTTAGCTCAGTTTACAGTAGTTCATGTATCAATATACCGCTTGTTCAAGGTGTATGATTCCTCCAAATCATTTTGTTCTTGCTGTCTCGGTCTCTGATAAACTATGTGCTTACAGGGTACAAAAGATAATTTACCAGTATTCACTATGAAACGGCTTGATGATGGGAAATACGCAGTTATCATTCTTGCAAGCCTTCTCCATCCTGGTCAGTTTTCTAATTTTTATGCTCTTGAACACCTTGTATGTATTATTTATTATGGAGTGGTTGGCACAATAAAGCATGGAGTTCCTTGACCATTGATGCTTGTGAAGTTCCCTAGACTTAGAATTTTCATGGTGCTGCTTCTTTTTCCACAAGTCACAACTGATATTTGTTCTATGTATTTCATGATCTGGATATTGGTTACTCATCAATGTATATTTTCTGTATTCAGGGTGCAGGAATTACCTAATGGAATGTACCAGTTCTTGACAAAGGTAAAGGTCCCAGCTTTGTATTAAGAGGCTCCGAGTGAACGATACAGCTGGTTCTGTATTTGCAAATAAGAAATCATGTTACTCTAAATGATAAATAAAGTCGTATGCATAATATCCATAAAGGAACTAACTGACATTGTAGCAAGGGTGTATGTATGATTGGATGAGCATGGTTTAACTAACTCATAGCAAGTATAGAGAACTTTGTACAGTATCTGTGATTTTGAAAATAGTGGTTTTCTTTTAATTCTGAGTAAAACAATGTGAGTCTAACTTTACAGCATGTGGTTCCAACTTGTATATACTGGTATTAGAGGCCATACCATCTAGTCAATCAGGTATATTTTCTTCACAGTGAAATTTTAATTTCATTCATTTTTCATCTGCTTAATGAAAAAGCACTGCTTGAACAGTTCTCGGTACCAAACACTACAAGAGTTCGGAGGACCACTTCAGATCACCTCCTGGAGTTTTCTCCTTTTATGGCCTTTCTCCTATAAAGGTTAGTTGTGCTGCTCATCTAGGTATAATATACAGAAAGCCATGGTTACATACAAGTCTTTAATTTCATGATATGGATCCAAGCTTTCTTCAATTTGGTGGTACTAGTTTCTTTGTCAGCAATGACCTCTTCATCATTGGATTCCAGATCAAACGGGGTGCCTTTGTACTTGCCAAATTATCATCCATATATTGCAATTGTAGGGTAACTACTTAAATGCAGCTTCACTTGCAGAAAGCATTATGTTCCGTTGTATGTTCTCGTATGCTTCCAAGTTATTATATTTGGTGTTTGTCACTGCATTTGCACAAGCTGCTAATTATGAGGTAACATTTGTATTGTTATTCAAAATCATGTTTCCACAGTAGAAAATAAAGGTAATTTGTGATCTAATCTTGTTAAATCTTAGTCCCAACCTGCTCTTCCATATTGTTCTTTTGGACTTGTCAAGGCACCCTCTATTTACCAGGTTAACTTTAATATAAATTAAACTGAATATGAAGGGACATGCTAATATAAACTTTATTAGGAGTACATCTCATGCAAGGTGACTACTAGTATGTTAGATTCATGCTCACTTTGATTCATGCTCACTTTATGTCACCAACCTTGAAAAATCACTTTTAATGCCATATATATAATGCATCGCCCTAAGTTTTTGTAAAGTTTGAATGAATCGATAGTGATTCTCATATATATATTAGAAAGTATTTCATCCATAAAAAAATTAAGTTTAAGCTTGCTTGCTCTAGTAGCAATTTTAGGATGGGTGACTCCCCGTGAACATTCTATCTTTTTGATCTTGAGTCCCCATAGGAGAAATTGAGAAAATCAGGAAGGTTGGGAAATAGAAGTTGTTCATTTCGTTGGAATTTGAAAAAAAAAAAAAAAAAAAGCAAAATGTATTGGTCCGTGGGGTCGACATATCACAAACTAAAAAAGGGAGCAATTCAAAATTAATCGCGTCGATTTATATATTATCAATCCAAGAACAAACTAAGATTAAGTGGACTGATTTAAGGGTCAAATCTATAATCCATCATGAGCTGTACAGAAAGCGAATTTTATCTGAGGTTCCATGTCTTGTTGCAGCAACATCAAAGGCTTCTTCCCCGAAATTTAACATGGTTATGAGCTATGACCATTTCATTTCTGTGATGAGATAGAATATGTTGCTTTATCCGTTGATTTACTGTAACTTATAGCTGCATAATTAATTAAAAAAAAAGATTAGGCTTTATACTTGGAATATCCCAGTTTGCTATAAATAATTAATACGCAAGTCCTTGTCCTAATTGAAGAGATTAAAACCTAACGACGATTTAATAGAGGCAGACACTCCTCTTAGCGACCAACGGAATAATTTTTCATGTCAAGCATTGACCAATTAACTCCATCCGTCACACTCACTTTACAACCGAAAATTATTTTTAAAATTAGATTGGATTTGAGTTTTTAAAACAAAAGAACAAGTATTGATTACGATAATTATTAGGGAAATACTTCAATGAATTAGTAGTGTACCAATTGTCGTTTACTTCAATAAAAATGCAAAATTTTCATGAAAATGAAATTCTGTCTTTCCTAGTAGTACTACAGATGATATAATAGGCGTATAAATTATTCAACAAAACTTCAATCGATAAATGTGATCAGTATTGTGACCTTGACGGGAGAAATCAACAATTGACTTGGTCTAATGCTATTTTAATATTCCAAATGGAATTACTAGTATAATTTTGGTCTACTCTGTGACACATAATAAAAGTAGAGTACAATACATGTATGTTTAGTTAAAACTTAAAGGGGGCATTAAGCTATTTCCTCATGCTTATATTACGCGGTTAGGAATGAGAGGAACATTCTTGGCCTTTACTGAAGAGATTTGCCACTTCACTACAAAAAAAATCACAGTCAAGTAACATTTGGATTCTACTCATGAACCACTACTCAACAAGAAACTCTCAATTTCCAAGTATATAATTCCATAATCACATTTCTTCTCATTACACAAACTATCTTCTTTTGTAGTAGTAGAAAAACTTCAGACAAGTAACCACTTTACACAATCACACACAGACTCATCATCATCAAAAATCCAACCAAGAAAACACTTATACAACCTTTACAGATCAACCCATTTGTCATAATCACCCGATAATGGTTGGAAATTAGTACTACAGCTGAAAAATTCAATCTTTATTCTCTTTGCGATGGCTATGGTTGAATTCCCAAGGCTCGCAATGGGAATTAGGTACCCAGAATTCAGCCCAAGGAGACAAACTTCGATGGCTCGAAGTGAGATTATGGAGGAGGTGGAATCGGTGGCCAGAACGTCGCCGTCTCTTTGTATTGATGAGGAGGATGTTCTGTATGTTGCTTTGGGGAAAGAAGTGAAGGAGAGTGAGTCTATTTTGATGTGGGCTTTGCATAATTCGAGAGGGAGAAAGATTTGCATACTCCATGTTCATCAACCTGCTCACAAGATACCCATAAGTTAGTGTTCAATTCTTGTTTCATCAAGCTGGTGTGGAGAGTAAAGTTGTTATCTTGATTCATTGGTAATTGTGTGTTTAGGTGGAGTAGTAGGTTTATGATAGTTTTCTTGATTCATTTGGTGATTGATAGTTATCTTGAATTCTTGATAAATTTGAAGCTGTTTTAATTTGATTGCTTTGATGATTGGAGGAGTATATTGATGATAGTTTTCTTGATTCATTGGTAATTGTGTGTTTAGGTGGAGTAGGTTTATGATAGTTTTCTTGATTCATTGATGATAGTTGTCGTTTTGAAAAAAAAGAGGTGATTGGTAGTTTTCTTAATAAATTTTGAAGCTGTTTTAATATGATTGCTTTGATGATTGGAGGAGTATATTGATGATATTATGCGAATTGCAACTTTAAATATTCATCCGGGTTCTGTGTCTAGGTGTTTCTTTCATTTCTGGTTATGATTTGGTAACTGATATCAGTCTGATCATGGTTTTGACTAGTAGTCATATACTGGTTTACTTTGTAGAAACCTGTTTAGATTCTATTCTGGTTTTTAAAGTAGAAGATTTTTGTTTTTCCATTTGCAGTGGGTACTAAAATGCCAATTAGCCGGTTGGAAGAAAGTCAAGTTACAGCTTATCATGAAGCGGAGAGGAAAGAGATGATTAAGATTCTGGATAAATACATTCAGACCTGTAAACGAGCCGGGGTAATGTCTGTTTTCCTTCTCATATAGGAGTATTCCCTAGATTTTTGAATTGTAAGATGTTTGGTTCTTGTTTAAATATCTAAAAAGACCTGAATATTTATTCTCTACAAGAATTAGCACGATCTTATTGCCTAGTGACAGACCATCAGTTTATGTTCTGTGTTTGCTGTGTTTGTAGTTACTGTTGATACATGGCCTTGAACATAATACCCTCACAAATTATCTGGAGGCGCATGCTTTCTTCTTGTTGATTAGTTTGCTTTTCAATTAGGTTCAAGCGGAGAAGCTATACATAGAGATGGACTCGATTGAGAAGGGCATTGTGAAGCTTGTATCTGAGCATGGTATCAAGTCACTCGTCATTGGGACCACATCTTATTCGAGGTACATGTCCATCAATATAATAGCTGCTAGTTTCTGGCACCTGATGCTGTAACTTGGCCCAAAATGATTAAAGTTGCAGATGCAAACACCCAATCCTAAAGGATATACTGAATTTTACAAAAGATTCATCCTTTTCTCTCACTACCAGACAATGGAGAAAAAAAAACCTCATTCAGCATAGCTTGAAATCATAACCTGGCAATTGAATAGAGAAAGACAAAAACATCACAAGAACGTGAAAGAAGATGTTAGATTTATGTTTTATCTAAAAGTTGAAGCTTGAGAGAACCTTTTATTTTTAATTCATATCTCTGTTATCTGCAGATAGGAGATGATATTTAGGTTGATCTGAGCGCAAACTATTCAACTCAGCAATTTCTTAATCAATTTAGATGAGTGGTTTTGGTGGAAACCATCAACCTATTTTATTTTCTGCCCTTGAGAGCTAATAAATTGATTTCATGCTTGATACCTTTTCCCCTTCAGGGTCACTGGAAACCGTAACTTTGTTTCTAATTGATTCGTCTTATGCAGAAGCCGTTCTTGTTTGCCAATCATAGCGTGAGTAGTACAATGCACACCTTGTGGCTTCTTTTTCTCTGAAGTCACTGGTACAGTCTACCTAGTCTACCTTTTGCATCTAATTCGATCACTACTATTATTTTTCACTTCGCAGAAGAACGAGAGAGCCCAAATCTAAGAAGGCGATAAATATATGCGCAGAAGCACCCATTTTCTGTCACATTTCATTTATATGTAAAGGAGTCCGCATACATACAAGGTATTTCAATGTCTTTTGTTTTTTTACGTCAGGTGCCCTGGGTATCATGTTGTGATTAGTTTATTATCAGTCACTTGGTTTCTAACTTTTTTTTTTCTTTAAAAAATTAGTTTTATAGTTAATGAGTATGATAACATGCGATATGTTGTATCTAGAAGCATACTAGTTTATATTTTGCTTAATCTTTTTACCATCCCTCCATGTCATATCATAGAAAGTTTCACTCTATTGCTCCCTTTAATGTCTAATTCAGAGATCAAATTTGTTAGGGAAAGGTACTTGGGCCGAAGCAATGTGGAAATTGAGCATCCAACTCCAGAAGCAAGTCCAAATACTGGGCAATCCTTGAGCTCACGTTCGGTTAATGAAGGTCAACTGACACAGACACATTCTCGAAGTTCTGCATGGGACCATCGCAGGGTCAGATCTGACAATCATGTGATACAATTTTTAGCTGCAAATAATGATGAGACATCTACACCGTTCACTTTGGATCCAGAAGGGAATATGGACAGGAACTGGTCTTCAAGGAGAAGTCCTTCAGTAACTTCACAGTTGTCAACAGGCTCACACAGTGAAATAACTTCGGGTTTGGCCCGTTTGGGCTTAGGCCAAAGTCCTGGTAGTGAAGGAAGTGAAATTCAGTCTGAATCCCCTATGTTGCAGTACAGTGACAGTAGTCACCATCGTTTCTCTTCAGCTTCCAGTATTATTGTAAGTACATCTACGAAGCATGCAAAGATTTTTTTTCCAATAATAACAAAACCTTTATGCATTATCTCGAGCAACAAACTTCCGGAATAGATTTCATTTGACACTGGAACTTAAATATGCGCCATATGTGTTGACTGATGGGAAATAAAATGAGAAGCGTTAATTTGTTTAGACATCTCATATTGTGTTTTTGAGCAGGAAGAGAACATGAACGATCAACTTTGTGATAGGCTTGAGCAATTTGTCGCTGAAGCAGAAAATTCACGCAAAGAAGCTTTCCAGGAATCATTAAGGCGTAAAAAAGCTGAGAAAGATGTCATTGATGTTATTCGCAAAGTAAAGTTTCCATGTGCTTTTCATTTTTTTTTAAATTTTGTTTTATTTTACTAATGTGTTTTATTAGATAGCTAAAATTTTCATGATTGTGTATATTATTGGGTATTTGTAAGATGGGACTAAAAACTTGCTGGTTGCTTCTGCGATGACTGATGAGAAATTTATAATATGATGCAATCCTCTTATTATATTCTACTACTTTGTAGTATGGTTGAGGGGTTATCTATTGTTTTTTCAAAAGGTCTCATCTAATATTACAATAGTAAAGCTTACTGTAGTTGGGTATGGCTGTATGAGGATTGTTAAATTTGTCTTATTTACAGTACTTTCCAAATAATTAATTTGTTTAGTTTACTGAACATCACTTTGAGTAGCTTCCAGTCTTGTGATTGATCTTCCTATCTTTAGGCATTATCTACTAATTTTTCTTGTATTCTGCATGATAATTTGACAGTTTTAACTGACTTTTGGCACTTTCGGCAATCACATTCCAGATTAAAGCATCTGAGCTTATGTATGCTGAGGAGTTGAGACGTCGAAAAGAAAATGAAGAAGCTCTGGCAAGAGCTTCAGAAGAACTTGAGAACCTAAAGTGCCAACTAGGTGAAATAAAGGAAGAGCTTAGAGTTGCCCAAGAGCATAAATCCTTGATGGAACGTCAACTTTTGGATTCCGATAGGACTGTAGAGGAATTGGAACAGAAAATGTTTTCAGCTGTTGAACTGTTAACAAAGTACAAGAAAGAAAGAGATGAATTGCAGATTGAGCGCGATAATGTGCTCCGCGAAGCAGAGAAGCTACGCAGAGAACAAGAAGATGAGGCATCGAGTTCATCAATTTCTCAGTTTTTTTCTGAATTCTGTTTCTTGGAAATTGAAGAGGCGACAAACAACTTTAGCAAAGATCTGAAGATAGGTGAAGGGGGTTATGGAAGTATCTTTAAGGGGAACCTTCGCTACACTGAAGTGGCTATAAAAATGCTACATCCCGATAGCAGGCAAGGACCTTCAGAATTTCAACAAGAGGTAATTTGTCAGACTTATGGATTAGAATTTCAGTCATGTGTGTTTTGAGTCTTTTGACCCTAAAAATCCTGTAAATCACTTCAATTCTCCAATAGCTTGGCTAATGTACAGTTTGCCTACTGAGTTAGTGGATGCGTGACATGTCCTGGACTTCAAATTGTATGCTAAGTGCATCAATATCTATCCTCCGGTGACTTTCGGGCCTTGATTAATGTGGTCAGTTGGAGTGACCATCAGAGGTATTTATGTCAATGGATTGCAGGTTAACCTTAGTTCTTCCTCCAAATAGAATGCAAGATAACCTCATCTCTTCCCCTAATTTGAAGTTCCTAAATAACCAAAATCTCTTGCTAGAACCTCCAAAATTTATCAAATTGAACCCAACCCAATTATTGGAGCCAGAAATCTGGGTAATCGTGGCAAAGTAAAACAGGGGAAGAAATGACCATCTGACCCTAGACATGGATCACATGAGGGTGTAAAATGCACCTGAATTTACAGGGGACGTCGCACATCCTACAAACTTAAAGGGCAATCAATACACCGGCCACAGTTTTTAGGGCTTGAGCCTTGAGGGAACTTAGTGTTTTATTCTATAATTCTATTTCATTTTTTAAAATAATTTTTCTTATCAGATGTGTAAAAAAATTATAGAGTTTCAGTACTTCCTATTTTGTTATAGGTTAATATCTTGAGTAAGCTGAGGCATCCAAACCTTGTCAATCTGATTGGAGCCTGCCCTGAAGGTTGGGCTCTCATATATGAGTATCTTCCCAATGGAAGCCTTGAAGATCGCCTCAACTGCAAACACAATACGCCTCCTTTGTCATGGCAAACCAGGATCCGCATAGCCGCGGAGCTATGTTCTGCTCTCATTTTCTTGCATTCCTGTCAACCTCAGACAGTTGTGCATGGTGATCTCAAGCCTGCCAATGTTTTACTCGATTCAAACTTCACAAGCAAGCTGAGTGATTTTGGAATTTGTCGAGTACTATCTCGAGATGAATTTTCAGAAAGTATGACAGAGTATTGGAGAACTGAGCCGAAAGGTAAAGAAAAACTGAAGCAGAAATGTGATTGCTGTGATCAGCAAGCCTGGTCACCAGCTTTTGTTATATAAGTGAACTAATTTTTTGAGTTTTAAAGTACTTTTACATATATTTATCACAATATTTCATTTAGAAGCTCAGGAAGTATAGTATAACAGTTGATTTGCTTCATATCCTATAGTTTCCTGATATCTTCTTTTTCTTGGTTGGTTGTAACAGGAACATTTGCGTACATAGACCCTGAATTCATGTCCACAGGAGAGCTTACTTCAAAGTCAGATGTGTTCTCCTTTGGAATTATTCTGTTGAGGCTGTTAACTGGGAGATCCGCTATGGGGATTACAAAAGAGGTCCAATATGCGTTAGATAAGGGGAAACTGAAAGATTTGCTCGATCCAACAGCTGGGGATTGGCCATTTGTCCAAGCAAAACAGTTGGCTCATTTGGCACTTCGTTGCTCGGATGAGAAGCGAAGGCATAGACCAGATCTCGCTTCTGAGGTCTGGAGGGTACTTGAATCAATGAGAGCTTCATGTGGGGTTTCCTCTTTCCGTTTTGGTTCTGGAGAGAATGGCCAAATTCCAGCCTATTTTGTTTGTCCTATATTCCAGGTTGGTGGAAATTACTTGTCTTGTTCTTCTTCATCTGTTTATCACTCTACTTTGTTGAGTTAGCAGTTATATATACCTATCATAGTTGAAACTTGAAAAATAATATCACCAAGAAGGTTTTGAAAGATCCTATGAAAATTGTTCTTTTTTTTTTTTTTTTTTTTATCTGTTCCTTCCTAATTCTCAATTTCAACCATTATAATGATTATTCTTAACATCAAACTTCATCAGCTTTTTTCAAATGTAGTTTCTTATGGTATTTACGATAGAAATGTCTTATTCTTGTGATGAATTGTCATTTAAACAATCGGAAATTTGTGTTACGTCATTTTTCTAAATGGAAATGGTTTTAGTGTTCAATATGGTTGGGGATCTCTGTAATTGCGCACCTAGTAGCCCTCCCGAACTTTATAGAAGTATCTTCATATTCCTTGCCTTTGGCAATTCGCTAGAAGTCTAGAATGCTCATCTGTAATTTTTCTGAAGCTTAAACTCATCCGCTTCTAATAGATAATTACTTGATAGCTTTATTAGCCAAAAATCTCATAGATAATGAATGTGGAGTCCTAGCCATGGATAGCATTCTAACCAGCAGTCTACGTTTAAACCTGCCATAACTGCTGAAAAACTCTTACTGTTTGCAGGAAATCATGCAAGATCCGGTGGTGGCTGCTGATGGATATACATACGAGACAGAAGCAATCAAAGGTTGGTTGGATGGTGGTCATGATACTTCTCCCATGACCAACCTTAAGCTTCCACACTCTAATCTCATTCCTAATCTCGGCCTCCGCTCTGCAATACAAGAGTGGCTTCAACAACCCTGAAGTATTATATATCTCATATATACTTGTACAGATAAATGTTATAGGTATAATATCCACACTCCAGAGTGCATGCATTAAGTTGCTTCTTCATGATCCTTTGACAATGTCTATGTGCTTGAACAAGACTCCACTGTTGCTGGTGTGGTGTGAGAAGGCAGCATGGTGGCGCTTTTGGTTTCTGTATTGCCTGTTCGGGTCTCTTGGTTGTTACTCGGGCATGAAGAGCTTTTGCAGATAGATTATTGTATAAGATCTCTTGATAATACTTCTACCTGGATCTATTGCATGTATGACAGTTTATCGTTTATGAATCATAGTTACAGTTGTGGATTTGTAATTTTGTATAGTCCAGCTGTTTGTTCCCTTTACTTCTGCAGTTCTGCGATACAGTTGAATTCATATGCATTTGAGCTATAAGACTCTGTTTCTTCTTACCTCATCAAAATATGCAGTTAACGCATACACATCAGTAATGCGAATTTTTCAGCATGTTAAATTAAAGGTTGAACTGAATTATTTTCCTTGATGGGGTGATCAAGAAATTTATTCCTGTGTATCACAAAAAAGTAAGGTTATATCACCACAACAATGACAAAAATAGAGAGCTTGTACATAAGTTTGTGATTTTATCAATACACTCTTCTAATCAAGGTTTTCGGTACCCCCTTCAAGTCCTACGCTACAAAACTGAATCAATTTCATCAGTAGAGGAGACACATTTCTTCGTCAGTCTGCAAGAATAATTTAATGAGGCTTCGGCTTAAACCCATCAACAGCAAAGTTTCGTGTGGCAGCAGGCATTGCCAATCGAAGTCCCTCAAGTTCAGGTTCTGCAATTATCTGGCAACCCAACCGGGACCTGTGGAGATTTTTGCATATGTAAGTTCTGTACAAAATAAAAATGAAAAAGTTATCCCAAGCAAGCAACCTACGTTTCGGTGAGGCCAAATGCAAGGTCCAACATGTCATTTTCCTCATCCGTTGGATCTGGTAACTTGTTATATTGCTCCACGTCCTGCCGAAGGATCAACAAGTCAAGAAACTGATAATATTTACTATCCATAATATGCGTCTGGATATTGTTGGACAATATAGCTTCTTGTGTGGAGACAGAACATGCACACATTTCCTTACCATTACAATGACATGACAAGTCGAACAAGCAAGTGAGCCTTCACATGCTCCTGCAATAAGATAACCAGGTTCAGTTAGCTCACTAGAGTTATCTATATTCATGAAGCTGCCAACTGTTTGTGATTGTGATTCTCCACAAGTGATTAAGTTGATGCAAGACGTAAAAAATACAGCTCGAGTTAGTTCATAGCAAGAGAAAGAAAGAAAAAGATTACCTTCAAGATCTATATCATTTTCGTGTGCAGCTTCTAACATTGACATTCCAACTGGTACCTTAATTTGTGTCTCTTCCCCATCCTTGTCAACGAATGTTACATTTATTCTGCAAAGTCCAGAAGAAATATATCATCTCAGCAACATTTGACTTTATATCTACGAGTGCTTGAACATTAACCGACTGCAAGTGTAACAACAGATCTTTATGACATGCTGAACTAAGATTACAACCGCTATTCAGTCTACTTTTGATTGAATAAGTGATACACGGAAGTTTTGAAGATTACAACTGTTATTCAGGCAACTATTAATGCACTCAGAAGTAATTGCTTGAATAAGTGATACATGGAACTTGCTACTAATTATGGCACAAAGCAGAATACATTGACATGCTGAACAGAGATTATAAATTCGGTCAACAATTAATGGCACTCAGAAGCAATTGCTTGTACAAGTGATACCTGGAACTTGCTACTAGTTAGGACAAAGAACATCTTCAGTTCTTAAAATTGAAAAATCGACGAAGCTATGTTTCAGTTTTCACATCACAAGGAGAAGGAAGGAATCTTGACCAATGTACTAACTACTAACTTTTGTATCCCTAGAATATTTGAAAACCAGTGCATAGATGTCATCTGAACAAAACTCCAAAAATTACATTTTCATATGTTTCAGCAGCAATCTATTATTTGGGGTTCTCCATTTACGTCTTGCTATATTGAAAATGTCACATAATTCAGTGCACATGGATTTCAATATTTGATGAAAAAGTTGACAAGAATTATACTAGTAGTAATATAGATTTAGCTCACTTTTGCTTTTCTTGATTTCCTTCCCCCAACTCCGTTTTAGCTGCTGTACTGCTAAATAGTTCACGTCTCTGTATACAAAAAGACCGATTAGATATTCGAGCCAAAACAACAAAAGCAGGTCAGTCAATGGAAGTGCTCATCTCAATCATGTCAGGTAGTACTAAAAGGGGGAAAACAGATTAACTTAAATTGGACCAAAAACGTTAAATGCATAATCACGTGAAAAGTACGTGCAAATTCATTTATTCAATTAATTTTAGTGCAAGAGTAACATAAAAGCATAAGAATAGTTGTCACGTGTGAGGTTTATATAGGCTATGCTTTATAAAGAAAAAAAAAGTAGATGTTTAACAATTAGTGGATCGTCATGACATTTACGGAGACAAAGAAACCATCAGAAGACAACAAACCTCATGTATTTTGGAGACCTTAAATTTTTTCTCACAAAATGGTATTCAGAACCTTCATTGGCATACTTTTATCAAAATGAGCCATCTTTTTGGGAGTGCCATTCACAACACAACCTCAATCAAGATATACAACAGCAAGAAAAACAAAGGCAAATACTCACCATCGATGATACATATTTAGTATGAACTCCAGGGAACTGTGATGCTCTCGGTGTATTATATGGAGCTGAAACAGAAGAAAAAGGCGACTTATATGCATTAGCAATGTTGCATACACACAAAAATAAGTGCAGATTTGTCACAACATAGCATGAACTCTAATACTTGCAAGAATACATTATGAGCATAACATTCCAAACCTCCTTTTCCAGTGACATTTCTAACCCCCTTAAATATAGTTGGTAACTTTTGGTTATACAAGCCTGCATTCTATTTGAAGGACACGAAAGCCGTCAACCCATGTATATTGTCGAAGATTGCTATGGATGGAACACAACAAGAAAAACAGAGAATTTTCAACTATCCCCATTCCCCACTAAACTAACTATTAAGAGATGGTTCATCTATAAGGAGAACCATCACACAGTTTACGAATCTATGCGCCAAGAATTCCAGCATAGTCAAGTCATTATTTCTACACCCAACAAATATCAATACAGCTAAACAATAAACTTTAATCATAGCAAGTAAACGAAAGATTATAAGTACACATTCACAAAAAAGCCCCCAATCTGTTGAGCCACAAGGAAAAAAAAAATAGAAAAGAAAAGCCCTCAAAATCACGAAAGGAGACATATTGAATAGAAACATTGATTCAATTGCTTGCAGAAAACAAGATTAGCAGTGAATCAACAAAAACAAAAAAGAAGCAAAACAAAAGTAAAGCAATAAACCTTTTAACAGGGTTCTGATTGTATGAGCTGCCTGACGAGAAAACCTAGAAATGAACATAATTCTTCTTCCAGCCCTTTTGTAACAACAGGGCGAAACTGTGGTAGAGGCTCAATTGTTGGGAGCTAAAATCTGCAGAGTTCGCCGGAAGCTGAAAATGAGCTAAGAATCTACAGCTTCTCCTAAATCTTTGTTACAGAGAGAAAAGCTCAATTGTGTGTTACTGGATTTTTCGGATTAATCATCTTGCCTTGGACTAATGTTATTGGGCTGGACCAGCTGCTATTGTGATATGGGCTATGTTTAAAAACAGACCGGTTGCCCGGTTAGACAGGTGACGTAGGATCTAAAGGAAGGTAGGGTGTGAAACGATAAAAAAAACCGGCCACCTCAGAACCGGAAAAGCGGGGCAAAGGTGAGTCGTTTTTTTCCGGTTCTGGGGTTTAAAAAAAGAAAAAAAAATTATGTAAAAGATAAGGTGAGTCGATCAAACGCTAGATTCCGCCCCTTTCCGGATTCAAGTTACTCCCTAATTTAGTGTGTTTAGGGATCTTGATGTATTATTCTTCATCTCTTCTTTTACATCACACTCTCTCTTATCTTTGCCTTTTCTATTTTCATTAATTGGAGGGTTATCATGTTACACTAGTGTATAATTTGCTAGAGAATAGAACAAACACTCCAACCTCATAAACTAATGATCAAAAGTGGAAATGTAAGATTTCAGTTTGATGGATCAAACGAAAGTAATAAGATCAACCTAGGCATACCGAGGTCAAGTGTTGACCAAGCAAAGTAATTAGCAAGAGTGTGTCACAGACTCACCGTTAAGGTAAGTGACAGTCCCAAGTTTGACACTTAAGGCTCAATTACATTAGAATGGCGAGTCAAGGGCAGCATGAACTGACTACCTTTTTGTGTTGTTGAAGATTTTGACACACAAAGTACAAGTGAACCCCACTTAACAACCGTCATACAAGTTGACCTGACAACATTCAAATTTAGTAGATTAATTAGATTCAAAATTAGAACTTCTCTTAAACGGATAAAAAAAATTATGTTTAGAGGGAACGGTAACTAATTCGAGTCTATAAATAGAAAGGGGAAATCACTGCTACGATTAAGGAAGGAACATACATTGAGCAAATTCGATTCTCATGAGAAGAATAATCAAGCCATCAAAGCCCACATATATTCAACACTTTTAGTTCCTTCAAACTCTACCAGAAAAATACCTGTTGCAAGAAGCAAATTCTTAGGCATTTTCAGAGCTAGAAACTTAGTCTCAATCTCCACCATTGTTCTTGTAAAGCCAAATTCTCAAGAATTAGTCTCAATCTCCACCATTGTTCTTGTAAAGCCAAATTCTCAAGAATAATAAACCTTCCGGATCTTAGAAACCATACAAACCAACCAACCGAAATTGGAGTTTGTGAAACAAGTAGCTGGTGCAGCCTAATGAAGAGGCTGTGGAAACAAGTTAGAAGTAACTAGTGCAACAAGTGAAAGAGAACCTGGAAAGGGGTTGAAGCACTAGAGGTGTGGGTGAGCCAATTGAATTACTATCCTAGTATTGTCAATTTTTGGGATTGTGAATCGTAAACATAAATGATAAAAAGTAGTGAATTCGTATGCGGATTTCATATAGAGCGGATTAGTGGAGGAATTACAGCATTCCCCGATACCATTATAGTCTTATGTGTTATTTATCGATTTACAATTTAACACATTTATCATCAACACATTGCACTTATTTGCTTATATTTAATACCTTGCACGTGCATCAAACTGTGATGTTGCATTGCCTTCGGTTTGATTGACAAAACTGTCAGATTAATTCCTCAAATTGACATCCATCAAACAGGTATGCCAAGAAGTACTTTCTCAATTGTGCTTCCACTACAAACTCATTAGGGAGCTTTAAAAACTTAATCTTACAATTATGTTTAAATAAGTCTATTAACTCCCCGACTTATTACCTTGCTCTCTAAGGCAAAGTGGGAATATAGTGTTTGTTTGGCAAAACAAACTAATAATGTGATTGTATTGATTAGGTGATCGTAGCTGATCAGTCACCTTATTTTTAATAAGTTACATATAGTAATTTCTCAAACAGTCACTTTATTGACATTTACAAAACAAACTTGTTTTAATTAAATTGTAAAATGTAACTATATTATATTATTATGTAAAAGAAAAAATTTGAAAAGGAGACACGGACCCATAATATAATTGAAAATGGAAGATTAGAGCCGGAGAAAAGCGATACATGAAAAGCTTCCTCGTTACTAAGCTAATTGAGCATATTCTCATCCATAATCCACCTATGGTTAGCTTGTAAAGACTAAAGAGATAGTAGTAGCCAAATTAGGACTGATCCTTATATAAGTGGGCAACCTAAATCTGCAAATCATCATGCAACTTTCAAAATCCATGCATGGATTCCATTTCTGAATTGAGTGTAGAACAAAACAAGACAATAAATTGATACTGCTGCATTTGACTTTCAAAATCATTTCTTAAGATGGATGGACCCGATAATTAGCTAGGGAGTTGGGCTAATTTGGCACTACTTTTCTTACATGAAGTAACCAATACTCCAACATTTACAGAGTCGTACATGATTTAGCGGTGAGTTTTACTTCACCAGTTAAACAAATTTCAAATATTATGGATAAATTGCAAAACAAATACACCCGAATGTCAAGTTGAGACACCTCGAAGAAAGCATATATATTTGTGCTTATAGGGTATGAAGAAATTTGTTACAAGCATTCGCACAAATTGAAGAAAAAAAATTATTTATGTAAAAAACAAAGATAAAAACACTAGATTTCACGGATGTATTTGTGCGAATGCTTGAAATGTTTTTTTGTTTTTTCAAAAACATAGTTTTGATTGTTCAAAACTGTTGTATTACTCCATTTTATTCTTTTAACGGCAAAAAAAGATTTTTATTAACAAATTTTAAATTACTTACAAAGTTTATAAGAAATACTTTTCGGTATACGTCAGCTCAAAACCATAACCCAAATAGAATCTAGGTTCTATACCAAATTACAAAGAAAATCACTCCACCAATTACAAACACGAAGCCTAACCACACCAAATTCGACCATGGCTATCAACATTAAAACCAACCTTGCAAAAACCATCAACCATCGAGCACAACACATAGTTCTTCACCAAGTAACCATCAACCAATAGGACTTTTAAGGGTAAGTCCTCAACCACTCCGGCAATTTTAACCTGGAGACCTTAGTTTAAGTCATTTCTACTTTACCACCCACATTGACTTCTAGACCTACTGAGAATCCATTTCTACTTTACTACATGTTGCTGAGATAATAGATTTGAAATTCGGTTCTCTTATTTTTGGTAAAATTAAATTTAAAACGTTAAGATTACATTTTGACTTGAAAAGAAGAATCAGAGTCGTCCTCTAGTTTTTACTCTTTGTCCTTTTTCTAAATATTGTGCAATCTTGCTTTGGTATTCAAGAGCAACATTAAAACTTATCGGAGAGTAGCTGTGAATTGTCACATTTCACATGGAAACTTCAAAGAAGATTGAGTTTACTAATAATAAGTTTTGTACCAGATGAAAGACAAGTTTGTAAGCAAAATTAGCCAACTCTTCAACTAACTCATTAATTTCAACTCAAAATAAAGCCAAAATTATCAGTATATTTTTAACGCCCCGGCCACTAATCGACCGAAGGTCCGACCCTTTGGGCCGGCGCGGTTACTCCTAGACGCTCTCCGGAGTGATATGCTGGCCCCACAGACCAACACGGGTTCTAATCCGCGCACTTTGTCCTCACTTGTGCGTGCACCGGGAACTTCCCAATGGGTCACCCATTCTAGAATTGCTTCAGAGCAAGCACACTTAACTCTGAAGTTATTCTAGGTGGATTCCCGAAATGAAAGGTACACCTTGTTGACATGAGTAGCGTTCTCAACCCCTTTAAACATATGAATCTCTGGGACGTTACATTTCTAGTCTCTAAATTATTACAGATTGTTGATGAAATGATTTTAGTTGTATAATCACAAAAACGATGTTTTGCCAGTGGAGTGGATTGAGACTACATACTTCCTCCATTTCTTTAGTTACTTCCTAAGGGAACTGTTCACCGCGACCTTTGACCACGTATAACTCCTAAATTACATTAGAGAAAAATATAATAAAATTATATTATGAAATTAAATGAAGTATATTTTCATAATCAACTTTTAATTTATATTGATACAGTTTAATTTAAAAGTTATACGTGGTCAAAGGTCGCGATGAACAGTCCCCTTAGGAAGTAACTAAAGAAATGGAGGAAGTATTTCATTTATTTTTAAGCTAGGAATTTTAGAAATTTTAGTTGAATTTAAAAAAATTGTATTTCGTATTGGAAATTTTATTTTCATACGTTTACATATAAACATGATGTAGTAAGAAGGTGGGAGAGGGAAGAGTAAGGTTAGGATTATGTACAAAAATTTGATTTTTATCAGTTTTTCAATTAACAAAAGAAGTTAATAATCGAGATTGATTGCCAACTAATCATTAATATGATTCGGAATGGTAGTCATTTTTTTCTGCTTTAGGACCTATTTTGCTAGACATTAAACTTCTTTCTTCTAGTTTTGATTCGTTGAGCTTTGATTTTGCACCCCGTTGCGTCTTGCACGGACTATTTCATGTTCGCGGGGGGACCTTGTTAATTTGCATAATATGTAAGTGTTGGCCTAGACTATTTGTGAAATGAAAATCACATATTTTTTTTTTTACAAACCGTAAAAAAGCAATTGGTCGCTTATTTAATTCAGACAAAATTAATTTTAAAAATGTGTTGCGCCATTATTTTTTTAAAATAATTTATGCTATCATGTTAATGTTTCTGAGAAATGGCATTAGACAACTCGGACAACTCATCTCATCCGAAATAATCCACTCATTAAAACCTCCCCCAACCAACGCAAGTGTACATAATAATCTTTTGACTAAAACGCCACCTAATTCCTCCCAACCGTATAATACACCCACAAGGTCAGACCCGTCATTTAACTCACCGTCATTAAACCTCCCCAACCGAAAAAAAGGCCATATCCGTCATTTCACCAACTACCCTCCAAATTCTCCCTTCATTTAAAACCTCACCTTCCCTCCCCTGTAAACACACACAGAAAAAACACACTCAAAGCGCACACACACACACACAAAAATTTGTATCTATCTATACGTACAAAAAACAGTGTATACAATTCTCATCAGCAATGTCGAAAACCGCACGCGCCTCCGCGTCGCGGTTCCCTTCAATCGACAAATGCGACACCTCCGTCACAAACCGCCACTCAATCGCGGCGGACCTCGACGGCACCCTCCTGAACTCCCGATCCTCGTTCCCGTACTTCATGCTCGTTGCAATTGAGGCCGGGAGCTTCATCCGAGGGCTGATTCTGCTCCTGGCGTTCCCAATCATCGCGATTGCTTACATCTTCGTCTCGGAGGCGTTGGCAATCAAAATGATGATCTATATCTCGTACGCTGGGCTGAAGGTGCGTGACATTGAGCTGGCTGCACGCGCTGTGCTGCCGAGGTTTTACGCGAGTGACGTCAGGGCGGATAGCTATGAGGTGTTTGATAAGTGTAAGAGGAAGGTGATTATTACGGCGAATCCGACTATAATGGTGGAGCCGTTTGTGAAGGACTATTTGGGTGGAGATAAGGTGATTGGGACGGAGATTGAGGTGGATCCGAAGACGAAGAAGGCGACCGGGTTTGTGAAGAATGTGTTGGTGGGGAAGTGGAAGAAATTGGGGGTGTTGAAGGAGTTTGGCGATGAGAAGCCGGATCTAGGGATCGGTGATAGAGAATCTGATCATGATTTCATGTCCATTTGCAAGGTATATATATATATAACTACTTTTCACCATTTTGCTTCTCCATTATTCAGCAGATATATATGTGTTGCTTTGATGATGAGTGTTGTCTTTAGTTAGAAAAATTACTACTATTGTACATAATTTACGTAGTCTCTCTGTTCCGATCTCATCTTCCGTTTGTCATTTGAGCTAAAATAATTTTTTCTATAAACAAGAAATTTAGATCCTCATTATTTCCTTATCGAATAGTATTTTGAAACTGTTAAGGAAACTGAGATCGGGACGGAGGGAGTATTAATTAATTGGTTCGACAGGTTGAAACCGATAGTTGAATTGGATCAGGCTAAAACACTTCCTTTGGCAGTCCAAATAGGTCACGTTAAGTGTTACATCTGTTGTTTAATCAGACTAGAAAATTTGATTAAAGAGGTGTAAGTAATCTTTGTTCATGGAGGTTTATATCTTTGATTTTCTTAGGTTAGGTTAACTGTTTGTGAATTTTTATATTATGTTAACAACATTCTTAATTAGTGATTGCGTGTACGCCGTATGATTTCATCACTTTCTTGATTTAAGCTAGCTAGTTAATTGTCTTCGCTTATTCACCTACTAACATTTACTACTGCAATAGAGGCTTCATCATCTTAAAAAAGTAAATTAAAAAATGCAAGTAATATACGAGATTTCATCAGATAAGGGACTGCTTTTCTGCTTTTTAATTTTGGAGTAGTTGAGTGTAGAGAAGTAATTATTATAGGTTTATTGGCTAAGCCTACAAAAGGTGACAGCATTTACAGTTATACAGACTTGTGAAGTTTAAGTGGTGAAGCAAAGGCATGTGGTGCAGTTTATTCTTTCTAGCTAAGAATGGTTGACTTTTAATTTCTATGTGGTTCATAAGAGAAATCAATAAAGGAATGGATCTCATGTAAGATAAATGCCCCAACCAACTTTTTCATCTGCACCACCTAATTGCTGATGAGAACTTATTGTCCTTGACGTTTGTGTACTGGAATATTGATGTCAATCTTGTCCTTACCTGGGCTGTTTATTTTCTAGAGATTGCAAGTTGCAAGTCACTTGCAACTGTGTTTTGGTGTACGCTGAGTAACTTGGCTCTAGAAAATCTCAGAGTACAAAAATTATAGTACTACTATGACTAAATTGGGAACTTTTGCAGTTAGATTAAACTTGAAAACAGATTCTGAGGTTATATATCTGTTACTTTTCAGTTTGATTTCATTATATATGGAGTTACAGTTGTAATTAACTTTTGACTGATACAATCAACCATGATCAACAGGAGGGATACATGGTGCTCCCAGCCAAGTCACCCAAACCACTGCCTCTTGACCGCCTCAAAACCCGACTGGTCTTCCATGACGGTCGACTAGTGCAGCGACCTACACCATTGAACGCTTTAATCACCTTCATTTGGCTTCCGTTTGGATTCATGCTCTCCATATTCCGCGTGTACTTCAACCTCCCCCTTCCGGAACGCATTGTCAAGTACACCTATGCCATGCTAGGCATCAAACTTGTGATCAAGGGCAACCTGCCCCCACCCCCTTCCCCTGGGACCCCGGGCAACCTTTACGTCTGCAATCACCGCACAGCTCTTGACCCCATCATCATCTCAATCGCATTAGGCCGAAAAGTCTCGTGTGTGACATACAGTGTCAGCAAACTGTCACGGTTCCTCTCTCCAATCCCAGCTGTTGCTTTGACTCGTGATCGTGAAAAAGATGCAGCTATAATTAAGGAAGTTCTCCGAAAGGGTGACCTAGTCGTCTGCCCTGAAGGGACGACCTGCCGTGAGCCTTATCTGTTGAGATTCAGTGCCTTGTTTGCAGAATTGAGTGACAGGATCGTGCCTGTCTCGATGAATCTTAAGCAGAACATGTTCAATGGGACAACTGTCCGTGGTGTCAAGTTCTGGGATCCTTACTTCTTCTTCATGAATCCTAGGCCAACTTACGAGGCTACATTTCTTGAGAGGTTGCCTGAGGAATGGACGGTTAAGGCCGGTGGTAAGTCGTCGATCGAGGTGGCGAATCACGTGCAGAAGATCTTGGCTGGTTCACTGGGATTTGAGTGTACTCAGCTGACTAGAAAAGATAAGTACCTGCTGCTTGGTGGGAATGATGGGAAAGTGGAATCTATGTACACCAAGAAGTGAATGCCTATAGTGTGATGAAGCCGCATTGAGCAATTGTTCTGTTGATTTTACTAAGTTTTACTTATAGGTTAAAAAAATGTCGATTGCAGTGAAGATTAAGGTCTGAATTTGTTGGTGTAATCAGATAATTAATTATTTTGTCCAAACAATTATATAATTGTTGTCTTTGTAGAAATATTGGATGATGTTGACTGTGTTTGTTGGCCATCATAAATAATTCTGGCTTCCTCTTAAGTACCTGCTGCAATGGATTGTTGTGTTCCTATTTAAAAAAACACTAGTTATGAATGGGGCAAATTGAGCTCAACATGGACTGTTTTATATGCCAATTAAGGTAGTGTTTAGTGAAATTAGATAACTTGGCATGTTGAAGTAGCTTGGATTTGGAGTGACATATGACATAAATTGTTGTTCTGCATTCAGGTGTGTGACATTGACCCGTCTTAGAGGAGAACATGTGATTGAAGTTAATGTAGTTGAGAAATATAGGAGTCTTCTTTTGGCAATGGGGGCATCATGCATTAACAATGCATTGATATCAGACCGTTAAGGTTGGTGACCGAAACAAATTAGCTTAAGTTGGAAAATACAGGTCCAATTTGTCCCCAGTTGTACTAGTACACCAAATTAACGTCCGTTTACAAAATTGTCTCAACTTATTTCTTCCTGGTCACTCACCACGCCATGTGGATTCAAGTCAAACTAATTCAAGTCAGTTAGATACGTAAACTAAATCAATAACTCCAAAAGAAAAAGGTAGCGACCTAGTCCATGGAAGCATCAAGGATCCGTTTCTCTTGACGTTCATCATCATGTCTCAAACTGTTTCTGACCAAAAGTTAAATATGTTGGCAAGAACCATTGGAGATTCATCAACTATCGCCATATATAGTGGAAGGGAGAAAATAAGGATATCGCCTGCAAATATCTGCCATTACTTATAGAATGCTAAAACATTGGCAATGACGAAAATTGCAGCGATTTATATTCCAATTACTTTTTAGCTATTATCACTTTTTTCTTAGGAGTTCTCATCTAAAGCTGAAATTTCTTACCATTAATAATGACAGTGCCTTCAGTACAACTCATAAACTACTACTCTTACTCGACGGCTAACATAACCAAGTTCGACCAATCGTCACATGAACTTTGAAAGGATAAGTACATTTTCCTCTTTTCTTCCCAATCAGTTATCCTCTATTTTCAAGACTTACTGGCTTGAGTGAGAGTCCATCCAGTAGGCAACATATTGGTGCTTCATCGTGTTGTCTTACAGACCGTTGGTTCTCCCAATTCGTACTAATTCATAATTGTAGATTATGAGCATCTACAAAACTCAAACAATCTGATTGATTTGGAATAAGTAGATTGCTATAAATACGCTATAAATAAGGGGTATAGTTGGAAAGTCACTCCCGATATTTCAAAATCTATTATAGGAACTTGAGTTGATCGCATTGTTTAAAAAAGTTCATCACAATTCTCTTGTTCTTTAACCCGTTGATGGCCGGATTGTAAAATTATTGTATAACTAGAAATAGAATTGCAATTGGAGGAGCCAGGGAGCAAGGTGTCGTTCAAGGCTCATACGATGGAGGCCGCAACACGATGGTCCAAACCGCTAGGCTGCCCAAAAGGTCTGGCAGGTGTTGGATTGGGCTGCCTCAATACCGATAGTTGGTCTATGGCCCTTTTAGTATGGATTGGACTAGTAGTACTCCCACATAGTCGGATTCACGTTTTGCCACGTTGGACAAGAAGTAAACGGCTTAAAACTTGTCAGCAGTCTAAGTTAATGCCTTTTGTCTTTGTCGTTTCCGGCCAACGACGTAACCTTTTCTGGTGGACCTCAATTTCACCCCACATTCCGATACTATCCTTACCTTTCCAATCTCAACGAAGGTGCTTGAACATTCACTAGAGGGCATAATAGTCTCTTCACGGGCGAAATCTCCAATTCTGACGTGTCAAACTCTCAGCCTTTTCCCGCTTGTACAAAGAAAAATGGAAAATAGAAATTACAGCAAAACAGGAAAATTGAAGCAGAAATCGTATGAAGAACAGAAGCTCAGAGATATTATCCACTCCACTGTAGATTGAGCAAACCGAACACCGTCACAGTATTAGCTATAATAAACTTATCTGCAAGTTAAACATCTGTAGAAATGAGATTTGGATCGAAATAGAGTGATAGGACTTTGAATTTGTCCGGTTAAAATGGCAATCGGAGCTATCGTTTCCAACCGGAATTTCGGCTCTTTCGTTGGCTCTGGTAATTGTTGCTTTTCCCTAATTGCATTTCTGTTAGCATTTTCAAGCCGTCTGTTTCGTGTTTTTGAGCTTAGTTTTAGTGTTTTACACACTGTGGATGTATTACACTGTTACTCGGTGATAATTTTCGATTCAGGCACTTAGTTTGTGAATTTGCTTTGGTATTGTTGGTGTTAACATATCCAAAAAGCACTGGAATCTGATTTTGAGCATATGCATTTTGGTTGGTGTAAATAGGATAATTTCTCAATTCAGAATAGGCTCCAGCATGATTGTCACTCAATAAACATTTTACATTGAGTAGATGTGTTTTGGTGTTTGTTGCTATAGGGATAGTATGTCGTGGAGAAGACGCTGCGGGTCGTCAAAGAGGAGAGCACTTGAGTGTTGCTGTTGTTGCACAGGATGTGAACAGAAAGATGCTATACCGGAAGCTATGTCTTCCGAGGAGAAGCGTTTCATGCAGTTATGCGTATAAGTTGACTGTTCATGCTAGAGATAAACTGAATGGAGGAGTTTCTAGATCGGATTCGTCATTTATTGTGAACGTAGAATCGCCACAATCAGTGTCCTGCCGATTGGGCACAGACTTTAAGTCTATCAATACAAGAAGACGAACTAGAGACATATGTCGATGCTGTCTTTCGTCGGCTAATGCTGATGGTGATTGGGTTCAGCCGAGGAAATTAGATGGTCTTGGTTTTATTGATGGGCAAAAGATTCCATCAAGAGATTCGACACTGCAGAGAACTCGAGCAGACTTTAAATCCGGAGAACAAGAGGGAGGGGAAGCTGTTTTACATGACGGAGTTGAGGTATTCAATCCGTGGTGGAAAGAATTTCCTAAGCGATGGGTGATGGTGCTTCTTTGTTTTGCTGCGTTCCTTTTGTGCAACATGGACCGTGTAAGGTTTTTGTTTATTGATCATAGTGTAGTTTTACATATTACAAAGTTCTTAGTATTTGGGTATAATTAGTTATTCACGCTTTAAGTGTGCCTTTGTTTTCCTGTCCAATTTTTAAGGATTGTTTTTGCTGGCAAGTTTTTTGTATCAATTTTACTAGATACAATCTATCTGTTTGTGCTAACTTGTTACATGTTTTTTCTTCAGGTGAACATGAGCATTGCAATACTTCCGATGTCTAAGGAGTTTAACTGGAATAGTGCGACAGTTGGTCTTATTCAATCTTCTTTCTTCTGGGGTTATCTGCTCACACAGGTTTTAGTTTTCCTCATGTTTTCATAAATTCACAGCCTGATTTTTTCTAAAAGATTTCCATTAGCAAAGGCTCCTGGACCAGCCTCTTCCTAAATACATTTCGCCTTAGTATTGTAAAAGTAATCTGATATAGAAAAGGGAGTGTATTCATTTCTCTGTGGATCTCTTATGATTTAGATAACTGATAAGTTCAATAGTAGAAATAATATGCAGACACTACCGATTAGTAAATCTTGAGCTGTATAATACTGAAATACTATCTATTTGACCCCGGTAAACTATATAATCCGTTACATCAAATGACAAGCTCAATAGACCGTCATTGTGTAGTCCATGGCCGTATAGGTTCCAGATTTTGCAGCAGTCAATTGGGTTAAGTCTATTAGACACTCTAATTCAGTATTCCTAGTTAAGAGATAGATAAAGCTATAGAAAACCTTTTATTCTACTTGCTTAGTCACTCTATTTTTCCTCATGTGAGTGACATAACAACCGTGGCAATTTTGTTTCATGTTTCATATAATATTGTGTAGATTGTTGGAGGCATATGGGCGGATAAAGTTGGTGGAAAACTAGTGCTTGGTTTTGGAGTAATCTGGTGGTCTATTGCAACAGTTTTGACACCTATTGCTGCCAAACTTGGACTCCCATTCTTACTCGTCATGCGTGCCTTTATGGGCATCGGCGAGGTAAGCTTCTCATACTCTCCTGCATAAATTTGCTCCAATTGTCCACTTGTAATCCCAATGTTCTGATAAGTATCATTGACAAAGATGCTGCATATTTATTACAAGTTTCATGGAAGAAGTAAAGTTTAACATTGGTGTGCATTGCTTATGCACTGTGTATTTTCTTACTCTCTCTATTTTGTTATTAATATAATTTTGCCGTTTCCAGAAAAAAAAAAAAGTTTAACATTGGTGGCCCTGCTGTTCCTGACTTAGAACTATATCATCGGTTTATTGTTTTAATATCATGTCTCCCAATTTCTTTCCTACATCAGGTTTTTACCCAAATTTTCTATTTATTTGCTATGCAACAATTACATCACAACTTCTAGTGACTTGAAGTTCATGGCCATTCTCTATATATCAGTCAGAGTGTCGGACATGGATTGCTGTTTTTGCTTTTATTGACTTAAACCTAGGTAGGTCTTTGCTGACAACAAATATGTTGCTGGTTCATTTTATAAATTAGTTATAGTATTTAAGTTCGGTCAAACCAATCTGATAAGACTTAGTTCCTCCCAATCTCAAATGTTGCTTAAGCATTATAGCAATTCAAAGAATTTCCTGTGTAATATATCACTCACACATCCAACCACTCTTCTGATGGTGATGTATTTACACTTCCAGATAGATAAGTCTACTACTGCATATGTGCATGCCTGATATTCTTCTAATGGGTTTATTTTGAAAAAATAGGGTGTAGCAATGCCTGCCATGAACAATTTGCTGTCGAAGTGGATTCCTGTTTCTGAAAGAAGCAGATCGCTTGCACTAGTATATAGTGGTATGTATCTTGGATCGGTTACTGGATTGGCTTTCTCTCCCATATTGATCCAGAAGTTTGGGTGGCCATCTGTTTTCTATTCTTTTGGATCCCTTGGAAGTGTCTGGTTTGCGCTGTGGTGGAGTAAAGTAAGACCTTGTTTTCGCTTTAATTTCCATACAAAGTTTTGACTCCCCCCCCCCCCCCCCACTGCACCGCACACCCTCCTTGTGCTCAGGCACTAGTAAGTTGCTCTGCTGGTGACCTGTTGGTCATGGGTTCATTGTATGAAAACCTCTTTGCAAAAAATGCATGGGATCCCTACCCAGCAGGGGAGGGCTCATCGCACGGGGTTTGCTACTTTGCCTTTTTTTTTAACCATGTTGATGGATGGTGGGTGGGTGAGTGGGGGCACTTCTGTGAAGATCTGGCAGCTTTTCTTGCTTTCTTTTAAATTTGACGGGTTCTTGGTGTTAAAACATGCTACAAAAGATCCTGCTACATGTACTCCAGTTTAAGATTCTCAACATTGACCTTTAGGCACATAGCTCACCACAAGAAGACCCAAATATCAATTTGGAGGAGAAGAAACTGATCCTTGGAGGCAATGTATCCAAAGAACCAGTCTCTGAAATTCCTTGGGGCAAAATTTTATCGAAGGCCCCTGTCTGGGCTCTCATTATCTCCCATTTTTGTCATAATTGGGGAACATTTATTCTCTTGACTTGGATGCCCACTTATTATAACCAGGTATGCGTATGAAACTATGAATGGTATGAAGCCAATAACTGCTCAATCATCTCCATTTTCTAAATGCTTTATCATTGCTTATTTATTTTATTTATTTATTAATGAATGAATCCAGCTCAGCCTTACTGATTTTCCTTTTCACTCTGTTGTTGTTTGCATAGGTTTTAAAGTTCAACTTGACTGAATCCGGATTATTATGTGTGCTGCCATGGCTCACTATGGCGGTATTTGCCAATATAGGTGGTTGGATTGCAGATACTCTTGTGAGCAAAGGTTTTTCTATCACATCAGTTCGTAAGGTGAGCCTCTTGTTCTCTTTTCCATTTCAGTTGCATTAGAAAGTTACAATTTATATAATGCACGAGACACACTATGCAGTATGCAGTTCATGACCCATATGTCCATTAATGTACCACTAAAAGCCATACATCATTGTTCTGTTTCTAACTGTTTGATGCTGAAATTGAATTGGGAACATAAAAGATTTATGTTTATATATTTGTTTTCACAGATAATGCAGTCAATCGGGTTTCTAGGTCCTGCGTTCTTCTTAACACAGCTTAGCAACGTGAAGACACCTGCTATGGCAGTGCTATGCATGGCATGCAGTCAGGTTATGAGCTAGTCTTTTGTCACTTATTACTGGACTGGGTGTATTTATATTTTTCTTAGTAAAGTTGGTTCTGATTTAAGAAGTATAATTGCATATGATTCTTCTGCAGGGTTCGGATGCATTCTCGCAGTCTGGCCTATACTCAAACCACCAAGATATCGGGCCACGTTATTCTGTGAGTGTTACTATTTGCGCAATCATTCTAAAAGATTTCCTACATACGGATCTATCAATTTGATACTCTGTGCACCACTCTGATATCGGGCCGCATTATACTGATTTTATTGCAGGGTGTACTGTTGGGGCTATCTAACACCGCCGGTGTACTAGCTGGAGTCTTTGGAACCGCTGCAACTGGATACATACTCCAAAAGGGTAAATCATTTCATAGAACTGTATCATCTTCACCAAGTTTTTGCTTTACTTTTTTTTTTTAACCTCTCCCTTAAAAAAGCTATCTTAAAATATCGATACCACTACAATTCTCTGCAACATTGATCTGATTGCCAAGCATTGTCCAAGGTTCTCTCTTAAGAACATAACCAGCCTTAGCAAACATGATCAAGCTTCTTAAAAGCTTGTAGGAAATTTCCCTTTGCAAATCCATTTCTATTTCGACCGTGGTGCTGATTCTGAATTATATCTTATAGGTTCTTGGGATGATGTGTTCAAAGTAGCTGTTGTCCTGTACATCATCGGAACATTAGTCTGGAACTTCTTTTCCACCGGGGAGAAAATTCTGGATTAGGCCACAGTGGATTAATTGGAGATTGCTAGATAACTTAAGATGTACCATAAAAGAAGTTGGTTGAGAAAAATCTGAGGCTTTAGAGTATTGGAAGACGGAGCTGAATTGAATCAAATACTGTAGCAGCTCTACTCTTTCTGTTGACAGTTCTACATGATCTTGAGCTGCTTTAGATGGTGGTGGCTCAAGGTGATCCGAAGAGTCGGTCCTCAGATTGCAGCAGATGATTAATTATTCAAATACATTTATGGGGATCAGTTTATCACCCCGAGGTAATTTTGTTTATCTTGCATTCAAGGAAAAAAATTGTTGTGAAAATAGATGAGGACAAATAATTGATTTTGAATGGGTCAATTACATTTGGGTTTGTGGAACAAATTTGGAAGTCAGCAGTATGTAGTAAAAATATCTTTAAAAACCAGACATCAAGAGGTTTACAATAGTGTCATGGGTTCGAAGTAGACTTACGTACAGACAGGTCACTAGCCTAGTGACACTAGGGTACTCCCTATGTTATGGGGTGCAAAGCGACTCATGTATAGGCAAGTTCCTAGGGCGCTCCCTATGTTATGGGGTGCAAGCGACTCCCGTAAAAAGTCAAGTCTCGTACAATATGTTTACCAATATAGGACCTATAATTTTTTAGGCATCGGATATTATACCGTAATTTAGCAAATATTTGAACACAATAAGAATATCAAAGTAGAGATTTGCATGAATTTTGAATTAGAAAGTAGTACGGATATCGAATTAAAAATTAGCATGAATTGTAGATAAGAAAAGTAGAGATTTGCATGAATTTTGGATAACAAAGTAGTACGAATATCGAATTAAAAATTTGCATGAATTGTAGATAAGAAAATAGTATGAATATATCAAATTAGAAATTTGCACGAATTATGCATAAGAAAATAGTAAGAACATCGAATTAGAAATTTGCATGCAATTCACATTTGAAGTTAATCGTATAATTTTTAGCCAGGTTTGGAAATTGGAGATGGCGGTACATGGGCGGCTCTAAACCCATAATTTAATGAATAATTGAACACAATACGAATATCAAATTAGAAATTTGCACGAATTTTGGATAAGAAAATAGTAAGAATATTGAAATAGAAATTTGCACGCAATTCGAATTTGAATTTGATCGTATAATTTTGTTTTTCTTCGTATGTTAGATGTTAGATATATGGTTCAATTTGACTTTCTAGCATAGGGCCCCACAAATTTTAATATGACTGCCTGTGTATGTTGTAATACATGTATTATACGTTAGCACTAATGAAATAGGGTGGCGAAAATTAACATTTTCAGAAATATACCCATCTCCTCTCCTCTATGCAAATATTCTGGCATCACATGCGACTCAACAAACACCTCAGTTAACAAGAGCAGATATTCAGGGACTTTTCTGCTCGGATCACATCAGAACATTTTCAGTTGTTCTGGGTATTGAAGACAATATGTTCGATAAACCTTTGTTTCTGGCCACGCTTCGCAACCTGACAAATTTGATGTGGCTTTACATGTCGAATTGTAGAATCGAAGACGAAATACCTAAGGTAATTACTCGATCACGAAGCTAACATGGGCTATGGATTCTCAAGATTTACGAGAACGATTGACAGGCGAATTGGATGTTGGATTCGGAAATCTCACAAACCTTGAGTTTTTCGATGGGTCGATGAAACCTCTCGGGGATGAGCTTTTTTGGAAAAAATTTATCGACGACTACAAGATTTTGCCAGGAGTTTAAAAATCTTTTCAACTTAGTCTTTGTATGACAATTAGATAACCCGTTCGTTACCAACAAAAGTTAAACTTCATTGATGTGTGGACAAATTTCTTAACCAGACGTATTCCTACTTATATATATGTAAGAAGGGTACTATGAGAATCCTGCTGGAGAATGATTTTACGTGGGAGATTCCAATGACGTTTGCAAATTGTTCCACATTAATCCGCTCTCAGGTTAAGAAGAATAGGTTGACGGGTCTAGTTCCGAGTGGATTATGGGGCTTGCCTAATGCAATGATTATTGATCTTGCAAACAATGAGCTCAATGGAAGTGTTACTTCTGGCGGTCGAGAACTTGTTCTTGTGAACAATAGGCTATCTAGTGTATGAAAATGTTATGGCTAATAATTGTAAGCGTCGGTTTGTCAAAATATGAACCGATAAGGTAACTGGTAAATGATAAGGTGACTGGTAGCTGATCAATCACCTTACTATTAATAAGCTACGTTAACTTATCAAATCAGTCATCTTATTGACATTCACCAAATAGATTTATCATGGTCAAACGGTCAATTAAGATGAAATCATTTTATAAGATACCTGATAAGGTAACGCCAAAACACACACTAAGGAGTGGGGGTGTTTGTAATATTTTCAACTTAAAATAAAAAACTAATGTAAGGAGTAATTGATAAAGTTGGCTTATTAGAAAATTGACAAATTTACGTCTACCACCCTCACTAAACACTCACTTTTCATCCTAGTCCAATATTAGCGGAGAATTACATTTTAGTCCAGTCGGACCTCCGGTGTTGACTCTGGTAAATTGGGTTTTCTAATTTTCGCTCAACCAAACACGCCCTTAACTATATAATTTCTATTTTTTCTTTCTTTTCCTTTTTTCTTTCTTTTCTTTTTTCTTTTTTTTCTTTTTTCTCTTTCTTTCTTTTCTGTTTTCTTTCTTTTTTTTTCTTTTATATTTTTTTAAAATCCAACTCCGGTACCGAAGTTTACAGCTCCGGTACCGGAGTTAGAACTCCGGTATCGGAGTTTACAACTCCGATTGGAGCTGTGCCAAGCTCCGATTGGAGCTTGGCACAGCTCCAATCGGAGCTTTGTTACGGAGCTGTGTTAAGCTCCAATCGGAGCTTAACAAAGCTCCGATTGGAGCTTTGCACAACTCCGATTGGAGCTGTGCCAAGCTCCGATTGGGGCTCTTTGTACTCCGATGAGAAAGCTCCGATCGGAGTTACTGTTCATCTTCTTCCTTCTTTTTTTTATTTTTATTTATTTATTTAGTATTATTTATTTTTATTTAATAAAGAAAAAAATAAAAGGTAAAAAATAAAATTTGAGACTCATTTTGAAATTCAATTTTTGTAAGGGTTTGTTTTAAAATAATTTGTAAAATATTTTGAAATATAGCTAAATTATGTGGGTTAATTTATAAATTGTTTGTGTTAATATTGTAAAAGTCAAAACATTTGGGGTGAATTTGTAATAAACGAAACTTCATGTTGTTTGGCGTAATTCACAATTTGAAATTCCGGCGGGGGCATAAATGTCATTCCCAGGGCTTAGAGCGCAGAAAGTCAAATCCGTGGGTTAAAATGTAATTACATTGGTTTAGTAAAGGAGTCTCGTGTAATAAAAAATATAGCTGGACTAATCTGTAATACTCAACAATAGCAGGGGTACCAAAAGTAATAGCCCCTAGAAAATTTGATGTGTGTATGCAAAAAACACTTAAAAGTTGAAAAGGTTTTAATTAAAAGTATTTGCAAACTCAAATTTTTATTAAAAAACAATTAAAATTCAATATAGTTTAAGGAGAAGTTACTTAAGAAGCTCCAACCCAACATTTTCAACTTTAACTTATATCGAACTAAATTTAAGATAATATGTCAAATTTTAAGTTGTTACAAATTTAAAAAACAGTTTCTTCTTAAATTAATTGATAAGCTGGATAAGTTTAATTGCTGCACACAACCACTAAATCAATTAAAATTGAGAATTTATCCCTAAGTGTAACATTTAAAGTAGTAGGGGCCTATATGAAAATTGATTATCTAAGTTGTAGGTAAAATTTACATATTTGAACCGGAATGTATTATTAAGTGTAGACTGGTGTCAAAATTATAATATAAGGGTCAATTACATCTAGACCCCCCCTCCCCCCGTTAAATTCATCAATTACGAATTTATACTCGTTAGGGTACAATTACAAAAGTTCTCATGTTAGATAGAAACAATTACATTCAGGCTAGTGATAATGCCAGAGCTAAAATACTAATGCCAAAGCAATTTGTGCATTTTTAGGAATGATTAGTGAATATAAAAGGTAAATTGCTCTGGCACTAGTAATTTCAGCTCTGGCATTATCAATAGCCTTACATTTAACCCCACAAAATTGACATTTTGCGAATTAACACCCGAAAAGTACATTTTTACCCTTGAATAATTATCAAATTTCAATTAAGCAAACACAACCTAAATTTATACTTATTACACATTCGCCCCAAATATTTTCTATTCTACAATATTAACACTATTTAATACAAAGTGAACTCAAATAACTTATCTAAATTGTAAAATGGTCTCATATGTTATCCCAAAAAAAGTAAAATTAGAAATAAATCCCAACTTGTTTTTGAAATATTTTTTTTTTGTCATCTTCTTCATCTTTAAATGTACCGAAAATCCAATACCTTTGCGTTGTTGCCATTACTCCAGATCGGAGCTTGCAGCAGCTTCCGATCGGAGCTGCCGCTGCTTCGACCAGAGTTGCATCCCGATACCAGAGGTTTAATGAAGAAGATAGAAAAGAAAATAAAAAAAGAAAAAAGTGAAGAGAAAAATAAAGAAATTTTATTTTTGGAAGACTAAGGGCACGTTTAGTTAGCAAATTAGAATATGTTGGTCAACATGAAATGTTTAAATTGGGACTACATGTAAATATTGTTACTCTAACAGGGGAACAAAAGTTACTAGGGTCTCCAGTTGGTCTAAGTAATATTCCCATTATATAATGTACAAAATAATATTCTTAATACCTGGTGTATATTTATTTATGAGTAATGAATTTGTAATTGATTTGGAGCATCGTATGCTCCATCTTTAATAAAATCTATTTTTGCCGTTTTAATTTTTTTTTATGGGTAATGAATAAAGGTTCCTGAGTTGAAAGATTTTTTTTTTTAAATTTCAAAAGTAAAAAAGAAAAAAAAAAAAAGCAAAAGTATATTTATGGCATCCATAGTTGTATATCTATATATACATGAAAGCTAGGTGTCTAGACTCTTCCAATTTCATTCTCAAGAGTGTTCACACTATGTGGCAATAATTTTGAGAGGATGGAAAAGATTCAATTTCATTTGTTTTGGTAAGTTTTCATTCATCTAATTTTGGTAATTTTAATTCTCCTTCCAAACACAAATCCGAAATTCAGCTATATATAAATTAAAAAATCCGAAATGTATACAACAAAACAAATTCTGGAATTAAAAAATAATATGTTAATTGAATTATTATACAACAAAACAGATTTCGGAATTTAAAAATAAATCGTTTATTAATTAAATGCTGAATTATGGTGTCAATTAAATTCTTGGCAAAATGAATTTTAAAATTATTAATAAATATTTTTTAATTTAAACGTGAATTAAAATGTTAATTAAAATCTAGGTAAAATATATTCTGGATTTAAAATTAAATTCGTAGACACTATTTTACGAAAATCAGTTTAATTGTTTTTAGTTTATTCATTCACAATTCATTTTAATTATTGAAAAATGATATTTAATAAATCAGTGATTTAATTATTTGTGTTTTGTATTTTAAGAATAATCTTTTTGCAAATTCATGGAAATAATAAATTAAAAAAAAATCGCAAAAACTGTGGCCAAATCGAACCCGGGTTGCATATACCATGAACATCACCACATTCCACTCGGCCACAGCTTTTCAATCATTCATTATTGACAACATCAAGTATTGGTGTTCGGTTTAATATTTTATGCTTTTAATTTTATTTAGTAACAATTAATTTTTTTTTCCGTAATAATTACTCTAGATTATGAGTTATTAAATGTGACATATAATCGAATAAATCATTTAATTGAAAAAAAAAAAAAAAAAAAGCTATGGCCAGAGGGATTCGAACCCGGGTTGCATATACCATGAACATCACCACATTCCACTCGGCCACAGCTTTTCAATCGTTCATTATTGACAACATCAAATATTGGTGTTCGATTTAATATTTTATGCTTTTAATTTTATTTAGTAACAATTAAGTTTTTTTCCGTAATAATTACTCTAGATTATGAGTTATTAAATGTGACATATAATCGAATAAATCATTTAATTGAAAAAAAAAAAAAAGCTGTGGCCAAAGGGATTCAAACCCGGGTGGCATATACCATGAACATCACCACATTCCACTCAGCCACAGCTTTTCAATCGTTCATTGTTTACAACATCAAGTATTGGTCTTCGATCTCATATTTTTTTTCGTAACAATATCTTTAAGTTATTTTGGTAAGTATTAATTTTTATTGTCTTTCCTTTCTTCCCATGCACGCCTCATCAATGCTGAAAATAAAAATATATGGAATGTTCAGATTTTGTGCTTACATAATGTGGTAAGTAATTTTAAAATTCAAAGTTTGATTGCATGAATTAAGGATCTTCTAAACCCTAAAAAACTATTATATATAGCTAACCTCATTCTGTATCCTCTCTATCAATCTCCGTTTTTTTATATATAGCTAACCTCATTCTGTATCCTGTGTATCAATCTCCGTATTTGTATGTATTTTTTTATTCTTATTCAATCCGTATTATATTAATCATTCGCTAATGGTATGGAATTTTTGTTCTTATGACTGCAGATTTGTAGTTGTTTTTTCCGGGATGATGAATTGAACGACATTACTGACCAAAGGAAGCTCGATGCTAATTGGGTTAGTTTTAATCATTGTTGTTGTATTCTGATTAAATTGTTCACTCATTGATTAGTCTAATATTCTTGATTAAATTATTTTTGACGTTGGATGCTTTTACGAAAGCTTTGATCTTGCAATTATCACTAATCAAGAAGATTAGTCAGAATACATTTCTGTTTCGCGATGCTAAATGTAAGTTTTATTTAATATAATTGAATTGTATGTATTTTTATATTCTTATTCAATTCTTATTTTATTATACATTCGCTAATTATATTTTATTTTTGTTCGAATGTCTTCAGATTTGTCTTTTCTTTTCCGGGATGATGCATTGAACGGCATTACTGAACAGATGAAGTTCGATGCTAATTGGGTTAGTTTTTATCCATGTTTTTGTATTCTGATGACATTGTTCGCTGCTCATTGATTAGTCAAATTTTCTTGAAGATTTTTTTTTGATGTTGGATGCCTTTACGAAAGTTTTGATCTTCCAATTATCTCTAACAATTCGTAGTCAGTCCTGTATTTTTTTTATTCTTATTCAATCCGTATTCTATTATACATTCGCTAATGATATTTTATTTTTCTTTTAAGGTTGTTGTTTTCGAGTACAAGACCTTCCATCGAGTACAACCTTTTCTAGACATTTTAATAGAAGTGAATCATCCAATGTCCGATTACGCGACATGTATCTATAAAATGTTGAATAACAACAAAGATATTAGAGAAGATGGATTCTTACTGTGTGGCAAGATTGCTTCGATGCCTTGATTGTTGTTGTATTTGAAGAAATGTAAAGAAACGAGGTTGGAAGGAGTTTGCAAATTATATGATGGCGTGTTCATTACTAAATTTTGTATTCCTAATTTTTTTTGTATTCATTCAATTCCAGAGTTAGTTTTTGTTGATGGTGATTTTTGTTATAGGTGTTTTGCTGATAATTAGATACGTAGCTACGGTTGTTCGTCTGATTATTCAATATTCAATGTATCTTTTTAGTTTAAATGTAATTTACCGGCTTTGTGCCCAATCATATAAATTTGATATTAATTATATGACTTTAACATTGTTGGCCAATGTTTAAAATTTGAAATTATCAATCAACACTTCGAAGTTCTATCTTACATTATGTTGGATTCGATCTGGGATAAAATACTGGAAGATATTAAAAAGCCGGTAACCGTTCGCAAATCTTACACTCAAGCCGAATACAGAACTGTTTCTCACACATGTTGTGAAATAATATGGCTAAAGGCTCTACTAAGAGAATTCAATGTCAACACAGAAAAGCCATTCACACTACTATGTGATAATCAATCGGCTATCTACTTAACAAAGAATCCGGTCTTTCATGAAAGAACCAAACATATAGAAGTCGATTGTCATTTCGTTAGAGAAAAGGTTGATCAAAAGATTGTGAAACTTGATCACATATCAACAAAGAAGCAATGGGCTGACATTTTCACAAAAGCAGTTCCTTCTTCCAGTTTGCTAGAAGCTCTGTACATACCCAATTAGCATCACCCGATTTATTTTTATACTTTTAAATTGATTTAGTAACAATTAAGTTTTGTTCCGTAATAATTACTATAGATTATGAGTTATTAAATGTGATATATAATCGAATAAATCATTTAATTGAAAAAAAAAAAAAAAAAAAAGCTGTGGCCAGAGGGATTCAAACCCAGGTGGCATATACCATGAACATCACCACATTCCACTCGGCCACAGCTTTTCAATCGTTCATTGTTTACAACATCAATGATTGGTGAAGTTTGCTAGAAGCTCTGTACATACCCAATTAGCATCACCCGATTTATTTTATGCTTTTAAATTGATTTAGTAACAATTAAGTTTTGTTCCGTAATAATTACTGTAGGTTATGAGTTATTAAATGTGACATATAATCGAATAAATCATTTAATTGAAAAAAAAAAAAAAAGCTGTGGCCAGAGGGATTCGAACCCGGGTGGCATATACCATGAACATCACCACATTCCACTCGGCCACAGCTTTTCAATCGTTCATTGTTTACAACATCAACCATTGGTGGTCAATTTCATATTTTATGCTTTTATTTTTATTTGGTAACAATTAAGTTTTGTTCCGTAATTTTACAATTTGCTAGCATGTTTAGTGTCAGCAGCACGTTTCATCGTTACTTTGTAATGTACCAAATGTTATACTTTAGTTCTAGAAAATGTTAGTTTATGTGAGTGAAGTGTGCATGGTTTTGTAACAAATGTGATCTCAAGCAGGTACATTATAGACTCACTGTTACGTTCAATACTTTTTTTCATTAGTACGTCATTATATTTCTTGACAATTGTTATATATTTAAATATAACAAATATTTGTTGAGAAGTTAACAAAATGTCGATTTAGAATTTAACAAAAAAAATCTAGGTGTCTAGGCTCTCCCAATTGAATATTGAATAATTAAAAGCTGTGGCCGGAGGGAATTGAAACCGGGTGGCGAGGATGATGAAACTCACTACATTCCACTCGGCCACAGCTCTTTAATCATTTATTTTTGACAACATTTGATACTGGTACTTGATTTAATATGAATTTACGTTCAATACTCCAAGTCGAATTTTTCAAATTTTGGAATACGCATAGGGCGTAGACCTTCCATCTTTAATAAATTGTTTAAATAAAGCAATGTGTTTAACTACACGCTTTACACAAATTATGGTATTGATTCGATTTTCTTTCTGTATTTAAAACACTCGAATTTTAAAGGATTTTTTGGTGACAGAATCCTCGGTTAGTATCTTCCTAAATAATTTATTAATTGCTTCAAAATTTGCATAAAGAATTCAATTATTCTTTTGCATTTTTTAGACTTCATATTCGTTCCAACTTATATACGGAAACGATATATATGCCAAAACTAATATATGTGCAACAAAGGAACGATATATATTGCCAGAAAAACGTTTAAATATACTAACGATATATATCCCAAAAAACTCAGTATATATATGCGCTTGCATCTCATACTCTAATGCAAAATCTTAAGCATACAGTTTTGTTATCAGTCGAACAACAAAAAAAAGAGAAAAGATGAATCCAATTGCTCTTAAGGATCTTTGTAAGGACATGCAGGGTGTCGAGCTTTTCACCGTCACCGTTAAGGTTATCAAGCTTTGGAATTCGTTGGATACAAACAAGAACCCACTCGGGGTTGAGGCTATTTTAGTTGATAATGAGGTGATTATTATTATGCGTTCCTTTATTATTTTCTGTCGTTTGTAGTAACAACACTAATTTGTGGTTTGTTTTAATTATATAGGGCACCTTGATTCAAGGCACGTCTTCGAAGAGAATGTTGAAGTTTTTAACCAAAAGGCTTAAGGAGGGAGAAACATATAGAATCAGCAAGTTTGATGTGGAGGAAAATACTCCACCAAAATATCAGAAGGGGAGGGTCAATCACGTGGCAAGGCTCGTGATGTGTTATGGTGCTGAAGTTACCCAGTGTAGGCCGGATCTCAGCATTCTGACTAACGGTATCAATTTGGTTGCTTATCGTGACATCAACGATTCTGATCCACAGTTTTATGTTGGTGATATGTTCTACTTAGCCATATCTTAATTTGTTTAGTAGTAAAAATTACATACGTATATGTGATTTCAAAAATTTATACTTATTGATTTGCATGTTCAATATTCGTTTTAAATTTTATGTGTATGCTGTGGTGCTCCAATATTTTCAAATGTATATGTACCGTATTTTTTTGGTCGTTTAGCTCATGAATTTCTAATTTGTACACTCTTGCAATCTATCACATCCTTTTAATCAATCGATATTATACTTTGTTTGTGAGCTGCTTACCTCCTCCCTTCCTATATGATACAGATGTTATTGGACAAGTCACGAGTAGAAGTGATGTTACCTTTGTCGAGAAGATGCGTGCTCGCAAAATTGATGTTGAGCTTCGAGACGATAGGTACCTATTTTAGTATAAATACAGTATACTTTAATAGCTAATATGTTGTTTTCTAGCTTACAAATATATATATTTTTTTTTACAGCAATGTCACTATTAAGGCTGTGCTATGGGAGTCTTATGCTGATAGGATCATTGAGTTGGCCCCTGCTAGCGGAAATGTTGAGCCGGGAATTGTTATTATTCTTCAATTTGCTCTTAAGAATTCATATCTTAGTAAGTAAAAAGTCTTTCTAACTCATGCGCTGATTCATTTACGGATTAATAAGTTTATGATTTATGAGTTCAAATTTTATGTCAAAACAGATGAGACACGTGTTCAAACCGCTTATCATGCAACCAAGCTTTACATCAACGCTGATCTTCCTGAATTCCATGAGTTCAACATAAAGTGAGTTAATTTGTAGTTTACATGAAGTTAAATTGATATCTTATATCTTTCCTATCTAATGTCGACTTTCAATTGTTTTAGGAAAAAGGACAATGAAGGTAATTCGGTCACGTATCTCACTGCTGACCCTAGGTCATTAAGACCTGATGAGTGGCTCAACATGGACATGCACCGGATTGCTAGGCAAATTAAGGATTGCACGACGGTATGTTCTATTAGGTTTGAGTGAAGATGTACAATATCATTTATAATTTTTCGAGTAAAACTTATGAAGTAAATTTGGTTTGGACAGGCTGGTTCCTACATCACCTTTGTTTGCTTTCAAAAGGTTGATGAGATGTCTCCTTGGTACTATATGTCGTGCTCTTCGTGCAATGGAAATGCGAAGAAGTCTCAAGTTGGTGAACCGTGCAATAGCATCAAGTGTGCTGGTCAGCCAATCAAAGCTCTCATTCCCAAGTAATCTCCTTCATCAACTTTATATGACAGTTTCCATATACTTATTGAATCAATTGATTTATGATCTAAATTTTTATTTATTATCAAATATAGGTTCCGAGTGAAATTCATAGCTAGAGGTGCTAAGGAGGAGAGAATTTACGTTGTTGTGTTTGAAGAAATGATGATGAAGTTTATCAAGAAAACGTGCCAGCAGGTTTATGATGAATGGAAAGAGGTATATTTATTCCATCTATATATCTATATTTATCTATAAGCATTCAAGAGTGTGTTTATCATTTTATTTGATATGTCCCTCAAACAGGAGGATGATGAGGATATGATACCAATGGACTTCTCCGTGATGCTGCACCGTGATTACCTTACTAAAGTGAGAATCACGGAGTATAACTTGAAGGGTGACAAGTTTAAAGAGTTTAGCATTGATGTGATGACCGATGATGCTGATATTCTGAGGGAGTACGTTAGCATTAGCATTGAGGTATTTTCTGTTGTCATTCGTAGAATAAAATGAATTATTATTATTATGGAAAATTAGTGTTATTGTTAATGTTATGATTATCTTATTATGAGATGTTTCAATATCCTAACTCTATGTTTTATTCTCTAATATACCAGAATGGCGTGTCCGGTTTTAAGTACAATTCGGTTGTACGGAAGGGCAAGGAAAAGGTGGTTCTAGATGGACCTGAAAATGCTAGCAATGATACTGAAGGGTTCGTCACACCTTGCAAACGTACTTCGTCTTCTGATAGTGATGATGAGGATGTCAACACTGGTACTCAGAAATCAAGCAGCAGGATTAAGGCTATCAAAATGGAGAAATAATTTTTTCTTCGTAATTTCCCTTTGAACTTATATTGAACAATTTGGTGTTTATGGTTTTAAGTTGGACATGTTTGTTTAAATTTTGTTTTGGACTGATTTGATATTGCGTCTATATGGTCATGTTGAACCGTATCATTTTGGATATTGCTGGTGATTTTCTGTTTTTTATCAGCCATTTTTCGTTTTGAAGTAGTATATGGCCATGTTGAGGTTGCAATGATACATCATTTTTCAATATTTGTGTTTCTATGTTTTGTTTTCTCTCTTTTTTCTTTTTTTAAGCAGGTGAGATCGATTGCAGTCTACGTCAAGTCGTTAAGGAATCATATAATCTACGCTACTTTTTGCTATGGTGGTGTTGAAGTTGCACAGACTTGAGACTTTGGAGTTGTTTTTGAGCAGTGAATCGATGAAGTTGGAGAACCCTTATGTTATTGAATTTGAGTTGTATTCGAATGTTAAATATGATTTAGTTAAATTTTAATTATGTATTATGCACTTTGAGATTGAATAAGACTTTTAATTTTTAAATTGATGGTGGAAGTTCTTTTTTTGTCTTATGATCATGTTAATTTGGAATAATTAAAAGCTTATAATACGTTGGTAAATTATATTACTCGATAAGAAGCAGCGCAATTCGCAAAACAATGTTATTTATTAACATCATACGTACACAAGACCGGACATATAAGTAAATCAGGATTTCAAAAATAATTATTGGTTACGTATTCAAAGTACACTCGGATTTGATAGATCATTTTTACACCCGAATAATTTTTCATGCAATGTTTGATTTGATATTATTCGATGTTGATTATTTCCGAATCTACTATATACTTAGCATATATACTCGCGTGCATATTTCCAAGATTTGCAAAGTAATTTTAGTAAGTAGCAATAGTAATTATGCTTGTGTTTATTATTCAGTATACATGACATATATAGAACCGAAAATGTCAATGGCAGATCTGTTTGTGTGTATGGATCATTTATAGACGGATATAATTCTCTAAATTGTTTTCTTCTATTAATCAGTTTATGAGAACAGGTTTCTCCATGGATGCTAATCGCAAGACGTCCAATTGCAATGATACGCGAATCTATACTCGAAATACTGAAAATAGTTGTGATGCAGCTTCTCACATAAACAATTCTAATGGAGTTTCTGATGGTGTGATTCCGAATAAGAGGCCAAGAGGCAATGGTGTTAGGAACTTATCACCACTTAGTGATATTACAAACGGTATGTGGTTATATCTCATATAAATTGTTCTTGCTGAAATTTTGATTATGTCTCATAAATTGTTTGATATCTTTTCCAGCTACTTCCTTCGATTCTAACGTAATTCATAGAAGTGATTATGTTGATTCTAATCATTCTTCGAGACATCTTTCGCTACCCTCTATCAATAATTGTACTCAAGATGAGAATCAAATTATCTCATCACCGTTCCATGGTAAGTCTGAAATTATGATTATGTCTCATATACTGTTTGTTCGATTTTTCAGCTAGAAAATGATGCTAATCGAGTAGTGTTAATTATATTGTCACTTTCATTTTGACAACAACTTCTATAATAGAAGCAGGGAGCAATTCGAATACAAATTCAACACGCAAAGTCACTAAATCTAAAAAAAGGTTAAGAGTGAATGATAGCTTATCGCCGCTTAGTGACGTTACAAACGGTATGTTTTTCACATTGGCAATACTCTACATTGTGTGTTGTTCTGGATAAGATTTGGATTATGTCTAATGTATTGTAAGTTTGTTTGTTTTTTAGTTAAATTGGTCGATGTTCATGTGAGTAGTAGTATTGAATACGTCAATACTCTTGGAGGTTCGTTGAGACATCTATCTCAATCTTCCGTCAACACTGTTACTCAAGATGAAAATCGAATTAACTCATCGTCCATTGTTGGCACTGGTATGATAATATCATTTCATTTTACTTCTCACGTATGATATTTTTTATATTAGTGAATGTCTTAAATTAGTAGTAGCATGTTCAGCGCTTAATGGGATTCCAATAACTTAATTTTGACATTCGTGGATCTATAGCAAGTTCGATGTACGGGGCAACACCGAATTTGAAGGCCAATTTATCCGGACATGTTATTACTCCGCAATATTACAATCCTACACAACCGCATGGAATTCCATATAATGTCACACGACCCTCTTTGCCTCCACCGCCAGGTTACGCTCCTATATCCGTAGGTACTTTTCCTTTACAATATCCTATATCAAGTGTCCTCCTCGGCAACTGTTCAAGTCCTGGTGTTGTTGGATCCACTAATGTTCAAGCTTCGGTTGCTTCTAAGTCTTCCTTACCGTTTGTTCGCCACCACAATTCCCCGTACCCTGGCCCTATTACGCCAACATGTATGGCCACGCCTTCACATGAACCTGTGGAGTTCTTTATACTCGAGAGTTCTCCAGAGAGCTCTCCGGATGAAGTTAATACTGTTATATCTCCGCCAATCCACGTTACCAATGGTAATTAGTTGTTACTGATCACTCACAATGGAATTCTACGTGTGTATATATATATTACTAAATTATATATTTTAGTAATTCAAATGTATTGTTGATGTTGTAGGAAATACTTTGTTCCACGGTTCTCTGTCTTCTACGCCCTGCGCTCCTAAGAGAAGATCTGTGCTACATGTAGAGGTACTTGAGAGCCTAAGGAGAGATATAGCACATGAGATGAGAAGTATCGATGTGGTATCAACCGACAAAGGTAAATTTAATTGGGAATTTAATATGATCTCTATAATTATACTCATTTTCATCGTGATTTCTAACAATTGTATTTAAAGGTACATCCGACAAAGCTTATAGAGCAGTGACGAAGTTCAATAGACTCAATAGGCGGACTGTTCGACAGAACAAACGCATGTTGACATCACGTCCGAACCAGCTCATTTCTTATAGTGAGCCTAATCTTCAATACGGTAAGCCAAATTATTTTGTATTAGCATGTTGCGTTTAATCTTTTAAATTTGGTCTCATCTATATTTTTATATTGTAGGTATTACTGCACCGGTTGAGATTAACCATTGTTTGGAGATATATAATTTACGAATAGATATGCTTCTTGATAAATATACAATTAAGTTGATTAGAGGTGTATCGCTAGACATTCCAGAGTCTTCTTCTGCTGCTGTTGCAAGGGAAAAACGTAAAGTAGCAATGGTTCGCAATAGAAAGAAGAATGAGTTGATAGCTAGACGGACTGTTGGTGTTGATGTTGTTGGTAAAGATACGCACTCTAATATGTTTCATTTTCATAATGCTTTACGTTTTAGTATATTTATAAGTTGTTCTTATCATGCATTCAGCGTATGAGGATTTGGGTGATCCAACATATAAGTGTCCATTTTGTGGTGCTCTAATGTGGTTTGCTGAAAAGGTGAAAAATTCATCTAATGGAAATCCTGAATTCAGTTTGTGTTGCAACCGTGGTAAAGTTCAGTTGCCGCGCGTACGACCTCCTCCTAGGCTGCTAGATGATCTTTTACATGGAAGGCACGTGGATAGTCAAAATTTTATTGACAACAATCGTGATTACAACATGATGTTTGCTTTTACTTCTATGGCTGGGCATCAAGATACGTCGGTCAATGATGGACGTGGTCCGTATACATATCGTCTTGGAGGAAGTAATTATTATTTGGCGGGTAGTTTGTTGCCGCCAGAAGGAGAATCACCCAAGTTTGCACAGTTATACATGCATTGCGGTGAGGATGAGGTGAAAGATAGAATTAGTGCCCAAAGGTAAATTTGTTTGTCATTGCAATTAGCCAATTTATCATTTAAGTTTATTTTATTTCTTGGTAGTATGACTTTTTTCATTTGTTTCACTCATTGAGCAGCAATTTTATTCTTTTTGATTGTGTAGTAAGAATCGTAAATCTCGGGCGATTGATTCCGTTGTATCCGACCTTAAGGAAATGTTAGATGAACATAACATCCTGGCTAAGAGTTTTTGTATGGCTGCCGAACGTTTTAAGGTCGATGATAATAGTAGTGTGCGATTAAGGCTCATTGGTAAGAGAACACGTGATGGGAGGATGTATGATCTACCGACATGTAATGAAGTTGCTGCACTCATTGTTGGTATGAGATTCTTTTGTTTGACCATCCTTGAATATATATGATTTATTACGGCATTTTTGTTTCGTACTGGAAAATCACAATATGTACATAGAGTGTCAATTTAAATTTTGATATTCACAAGCTGTTAATACTATTTCAGGTAATGACGAGATGGAAATGGAACCCCGTGATATAATTCTTGAAGAACGTGATAATAATCTGAAGCGTATATCAGAATTGCATGCTAAGTATCTTCCATTACAATATCCTTTATTGTTTCCTTACGGAGAAGATGGATATCATACGGAGATCAAGCTTCATGATCGTAGTACAATTAAGAGAGAGCATATAACCCCTAAGGAGTTTTTGTGCTATAGGATGTTTGACCGTGAAGACGATGCTCAAACAATTCTTATGGGTAGGAAGCTATACCAACAATTCTTGGTTGATGGATACATGATGATGGAGTCCCAACGATTATCTTTCATTACAAGAAATCAAAAATTATTGAGGGCAGATAATTATAAGTCGATTGAGGATGCTATTCGAAGAGGAGACATTGATCCGACTGATGAGGCTTCGATGATAGGTAAACGGTTGGTGTTGCCTTCGACATTTGTCGGTGGTCCTCGGTATATGGTCCAGAATTTTCAGGACACCATGGCAATATGCAAACCTTGAAGTATCCTGAATTGTTTATTACGTTCACGTGTAATCCTAAATGGCCTGAGATTACACGCTTTGTTCAAGAAAGGGGACTGAGACCAGAAGACCGGCCGGATATAGTATGCCGTGTTTTCAAGATGAAGTTGGATCAGCTAATTAAGGACTTGAAGACTGAAAATATATTTGGAAAGGCAATAGCAGGTACCATTTTGTTTATATATTGGTATGAGAACATTTATGGAACAATTTATATATGTGTTATGTGTATTAATAATATATATCGGTTTCCTATCACTTGCAGTTGTCTACACGGTTGAGTTTCAGAAGCGTGGTTTACCACATGCCCATATTCTACTGTGGATAGACAGGAATGATAGGTCCTTGGATGTGAGTGAAATTGATAATGTTATTTGTGCGGAGATACCGGACAAGGAACTTAATCCGGATTTGTATAAGGCCGTATCGGAGTACATGGTACACGGACCATGTGGTGTGCTGAACCAGAATTCTCCGTGTATGGATAGAGAGAAGAGGAAATGTACAAAGAAATTTCCCAAGTCGTTTAATGAAAGAACGACATTTGATGATAATGGATATCCCGTTTACAGGAGGCGGGATACTGGTGCCACGATAATTAAGAATGGTATTGAAGTGGACAATATGTAAATCTACGTTACTTTATATTAACATTTTTTTTATGATATGTTTATATAGTTGGATCAGTGATTCGTGATCTACATTTACAGGTACATTGTCCCGTACAATCCTTACTTATTGATGAAATATCAAGCTCATATTAATGTTGAGAGGTGCAACTCAACGAACTCAATCAAGTATCTCTTCAAGTATGTCAATAAAGGTGTTGACAGGTGCGGTGCAAAGATTATGGTTGAGAATGAGGTTAAGGATTATGTGGATTGCCGTTATATATCTGCTTGCGAAGCAGTGTGGCGTTTGTTGGGATATCCCATTCACTATCGAGATCCTCCCGTAGAGCGTTTGCCATTCCACTTGGAAGGTGAGCAGACAATGTGTTTCAAAGACGGTGACTACATTCCGGATTTGAAAGAGAAACAAACTGTTGCACATTCAAAATTCCTTGCTTGGATGGATTTCAATAAAAAACACCCTGAGGCCCGAAAGTATCTGTATGCGGAGTTTCCACAGCATTACGTGTACGATGTTCCTGAGCGCAGGTGGAAGGATAGACAGAAAGGAAGGAGGAAGATTGGTAGGATTTATCATGTTCCCCCTGGTACCGGTGCTTTATACCATCTCAGGATAATGCTGAATCACATAAGGGGTGCTACCTGCTTTGAAGATTTGAGAACGGTGAATGGTGTTGTCTATGAAACGTACCGTGACGCTTGCTACGCACTAGGGCTGCTTGATGATGATGCTGAGTATATTGATGTCATTAAGGAGGCATTCTTTTGGGGTGGGGGTTACTACCTTCGTCAGTTATTTTCCATGCTTCTTATGTCTAATAGTATGTCTAGACCAAAGCATGTTTGGGAGAACACTTGGATGTATTTATCGGATGATATAATCATACGTATGCGGAATCAGTTTAACAATCCAGGTACGTATGTGGTGTGAGATATTTTATCGGTTTTACTTGATGTTTTTTTTATTATTATTAACACGTCGTACAATGTAGATTTGCAACTGAGTGAAGAACAACGGAAACAACTTGCTCTTTCTGCAATTCAGGACATCCTGAAGAAGAACGGGTGCAGTTTGGATCAATACGAAGGTATGAAACTTCCGGATAATGTTGTCATTGGTGATGGATTGAACAAGTTAATTGCCGAAGAGATGACATATGATTTGCATGAATTGCAAGCTGAGCATGCCAAGTTGTATCCGTGTTTGACGGACGAACAGAAGAATAATTATCAAATGATCATGGATGCTATTGAATTAGAAACAGGTGGTGTGTTTTTCGTCTATGGTTATGGTGGTACGGGCAAGACGTTCCTCTGGAGAACATTATGCTCAGCTATTCGTGGTCGAGGTGATATTGTCCTTCCAGTTGCTTCGAGTGGCATTGCTTCTCTTCTCCTTCCTCGGGGCCGTACTGCGCATTCTAGATTTAGTATACCTATAGAGGTTGATGAGACGACCATGTGCAGCCGAATAACTCCGAACAGCGAGTTGACCGCGTTGATAAAACGCTGCAAGTTGATCATATGGGATGAAGCTCCCATGACAAATAAGTTTTGTTTTGAGGCTCTTGATAGGAGTTTGAGGGATGTTATTAGAGGTCCGGATGGTTTGACGAACGCTAAACCGTTTGGTGGAAAGGTTATTGTGTTTGGTGGTGATTTCCGTCAGATTTTGCCCGTTGTACCCAAGGGTAGCAGGCATGATATTGTCCATGCAACACTATGTTCTTCTAACCGTATATGGAGATATTGCAAGGTGTTGAATCTCACGAAGAACATGCGATTGCAGGTTAGTATATAATTTGTACTTCATTATCATGTGTGTTCTGTTGTGTTTAGTTTCTTAGTGTTTATGTTTATTGTTGTAGTCTGGAAGTTCAGCTGAGGAAGTTGCTAATATAAAGGAGTTTGCTGATTGGTTGTTGCGTGTCGGAGATGGTGTGGAAGGGGGCGATAACGATGGTGAGGTTGATTTCAAATTGCCAAAGGATATACTCATTCTTGAAGCTCCGGATGATCCTATAGCCGCAATGGTGAAATCTACATATCCATCTCTTTTGGATCATGTTGGAGATGGAGATTATTTTCAGGATAGGGCTATACTGGCGCCGACAAATGAGGTAGTAGAACAGATTAATAACTACGTCATGGAGTTGTTGCCGGGTGATGCAGTTGAGTATATGAGTTCTGATAGTATATGCCCGGATGAGGATGATGTTGTCAATCGAGAGGATGTTTATTCGGTTGAATTTCTAAATACAATCAGAACTTCTGGGCTGCCAAACCACTTGATCCGATTGAAGGTTGGTTGCCCCGTTATGCTCTTGCGTAACATCGACCCGGCGGCTGAACTTTGTAATGGAACTCGGTTGGTGGTGACGGATCTTGGTGAAAAGATTATACAGGCCAAAGTAATTCATGGGAAGTATGCCGGAAATAGAGTTTACATACCGCGGATGGTTCTTTCACCTTCTGACCACACCAAGTTTCCAATACGATTCCAGCGCCGACAGTTTCCTATTGCTATCTGCTACGCAATGTCTATCAACAAGAGTCAAGGACAATCGTTGGGTAATGTTGGCCTCTATCTTCCTAATCCAGTTTTCAGCCATGGTCAGCTCTATGTTGCGTTTTCTAGAGTTACTAGCAAGAAAGGGTTGAAGGTTCTAATACTTGATCAAGATGGTAAACCCACCGACACTACCACTAATGTAGTGTACAAAGAAGTCCTTTGGAAGTTGCGATGAATGCTCCGTTGTATTTCCTTTGCTATACATTGATTATGAATTTTCTACTTTTGACTCGAATTACTTCATTATAATACTTTACTTTACTTTAAACATTTTTTTACGATTATCTTTGAATAATCTTTTCTTTAATGAATATAAGATAAGAATTATATCATACCGTGGCATCGCCACGGGTATGTACTAGTTATCACCTACAATACATTGGTGGATGGTTATTCTAAGAAAGGTAATGCGGAATTTATTTTATTTATTTATTTTCTTTCCAAAAGTCTTCTTTTGTACAAGTATACAAGTTAGCTTGTGATCTTTTGGATTTTTTTTAGGAATGATTGTTGATGCTTGAAAGCTTTTCCATGAGATGCAATCACATAATGTAGTTCCAGATGTGGTGACTTACACTAGCTTGATTGTCGGGTTGTGTAGGAATCAAAAGATCTCTATGGCATGTTCAGTTCTACGAATTATGGAAAATAATGGTGTTATTCCAGACATAGTAACATATAATACCCTCATTCAAGGGTTGTGCAAGGATGGAAAACTTGCAGCTGCAATGCTTCTTTTCTCTGAACTTCCTTCCCGGGGTCTGTGCCCAAATGGTACAACATTTAACATCATACTACGTGCACTTTGTCAGGCAGGAGGCAAAATGCAAGTTACTGGAAATGAGAAAATGTGGTTATGCCCCTGATCGTACCACGTACAACATTTTAACAAAATGTTTCTAGAGGCACAACCATCTTGGAGGAAATGATCAAAAAGCAAAAAGGGTTCGTCACTTGCTCATCCACTTTTACTATGCTGCTTCGCTTTTGGTCAAGATGGTTGGAGATGGAACTTTTATTAATGTAATTTGGAAACCTGTACCAAAACCTAACACGCACATTTACCAAAAGCTAACACACACATTTCCTTGTTTTGGACCAAAAATTGCAAAACATCCTGCTTAATGAATGCATGATCTGCTCTAGAGTCTCTGGAATTGCAAAATCAATTTTTCAAAACTTATGCTTGGAAATTTGCAACTATAACTGAAGTGCCTATTCATCCCCTTCATTCATAATAGCATGAACTGTTATCTATGATTCTTGGCACACAACCATTGAGAAAAAGGTCCTCCATGAACTCAACGTGTACAAATTGTTGGTCATTTTGATAATGTGTTGGTGTGTAAGGACAGTGTGATGACTTGGTGGAAACTATTAGTGATTAGTCTCCTATTCTGGATGCATTAATGTTAATACTTCTCACTCCTTGCAGTCAAACATGGGCTCTATGCCTTGGTCTTCTCTTTTCCTTCTTTTATGTGTTTGATTTGCTTGAGGCATATATGACAAAGAACTTCCATGTTGAAATGACCTTCTAGGTAAGCGACTATGAGTGATTGAGTTCCATAATGCTTTCTCAATCTGTTTGTTTGACTGTCATTGATCACTTTCCATCTCTTCCTCTTTGCCCTGTGTCTGTGGCAAAGTCCGTCTATGGTACCAGTGTAAAGCCTGTTCGAAAGGATAGCTTGTGTGTTGTATAACTTGTATTCAGTGTAGAGCTATTTTAATGTGTTTTATGTCGATTTTATAGTATTTAGTTTCCAAGGGCGTACATTTTGGATAATTTGGCATGCAAATTGTACCAAAGGTCATTGTTAATTGTTATGTTACTACTTGCTACAGTACTACTACTGCATAGCTAGCTTAGAGGCTAAGCAGTAGTGGCTAATTAATGGTGACAGTTAAGAGAACCTGCATGGTTTAAATGAGTAGTACTACTTTTGGGTTTAACGTGTCAGCTGTCAACAGGTTGTTTCCTACTCCCTTATTATATCGTTCTTAATTAGTTTGGTTTAGCGTTTTCGTGTGCAATGAATTATACTGCTGTCCAATTTTAGTCGTAGAAGAAAAGTATTTGATAATTATTATTCCATTATTATATAACCAAAAAACAACATTACACCATCAAGGTCCAAGTTATGGCTCCAGTTCAGTTCCACATGTATTTCTGAGTTTGTGGCACTGGTGTAAAGTTGTAGTGTTCAAATGCAAGAACATATACAAAATCTAGATTCGGACCATTTTTTGGGTTAAATAAACGTGGATAAAATGTTAATCGATGATATTTATCGAGCACAAACACGTATTTTTAAACTTAAAGGTTAAAATCTGTTAAAACACAGTGTAATCATGACATGACAAAGTCACATAGTAGAAAATTTCGATGCTTCTTTATATATATCTATATACCTATGTAAGCAATTAACAACGATATTGACCTCGAAAGTAAGTGATCAATAAACGTAGACGCATGGACCACATAGATTAGTACATTTTTACATAGGAAAAATGTTATTTTCATTTTGTTTCTTTGAATATTATCTATGTCAAACTTTCATGATATAAGCCCCTAAGAAATTTGAGCCGGCCCAGGTCATGTTCTTACAATATTAATTGCATGGGACAATCTACACACATACATATAGTATCACTCATTTATTATTTATGTTTTCAATTTTCCTTTTTGTTCTTTCCATTTATTTTATTTACCTTTTTTTTAATTCACTTTTTTTTAGTATTCCACATTTCCACATAATGTAAGACACTCTTTAAATCGTGTACGTTATTGTGAATCTCATCGTTCATACATATAATTAATGTAACGCCATTATTAAAAGTCATGTAAAAATTAAAGTGTAAGGTATGATTGAGAGCTATGTTTTGAATCTCGTCTCGGAGTCCGTCTCGGACGACCTCCTGAGAAGGGTCAACCCGGATCATCTCGGAGGGATGTCTCGGTCCATTTAATTAATATATCAAATTATATATAATAAATACTATACATATTACATTGAAAATTAAAACATAAATGTCAATATAAATTATAAACTCATAGAAACCAAAATAAAATCACTCATAGTAGTAGTACATCATTAGAATTTAGAACATTACATGATCCAAAATAATTTTTTTTATTAAAACCCCGGGTCAACTCGGGTTGACCCGAGTTAACGCCCAAAAACTCGAAAAAATCCCGGGTTATCGAGATTTTCCGAGATTTTATGGTTCCTTCTCAGACATGCGTCCGAGAAGCGGTTAAACCGGGTTGACCCGGCGAGATCGAAAACGTAGATTGAGAGGGAAGTACTACAACTACAACTTTAGTATGTACATATGTGCAGTTGTAATCTGAAAACACTATTTGGTGAGAATATAGACAAGTATAATGTACGAAGGCAAATGAATTGAATTGACTGATGAGAAGAGATGAGAAGCTTACTCATAGCTCATAAGTCTTCTTAATGATGGTGTGAAAAAGTGTTTGATTTAGATTTAGAAGATATGGGCCGGGTTTTACTAAAAGCAGCCACCAACTCCTCAACTGTCTTCATTAATGATCCGCGCAAGAAAACGGGAGGACAACAAATATCTTAGTATTTTTCTTGTTAAATTGCAAATGGCCTCCCTATGTTCGCAAAATAGTCTTTCGTGCAGTAGTTGGGACTAGTTTAGCCGAGCTCATTCAATAAAAATTTCGAGCTGAGTTGGAGTCTCTTTTATTCTTTTTAAGTTCGTCTGACTAACAAGTTTAATTTGGTGATACTTGATAGTCAGGATTGTGAGCTGTGACATATTACACATCAATGATATTCTAAGTTTGATCTGGCTCGTGAGTCGACATATTACAGATCAGTGCCTTCTAAAACCGATAAGACTCGTGATACTCGATTTTATTTACTTTTTAATTATGAGTTAGGCTGGAGCTATTTTAAGCAAACGAGTCAAGCTTGAGTACAAAGTATATATATGAGTTCTTGTACAGATCTCGTATATGTATTGGAATTGTATCAAAACAACTTGTTAGGTTGAACGAAGCCACTATGCGTTATTCGTATAAGGACTTTCAATAAAAGATACACTACAAATATTTATAATATAATGACTGCTCGATGATATGTTACAAATGTATTATTAACCTTACAATGTGAGTATAACGACTTATTTAGTATTAGAGTATATGAATATTCTTGGTTTCAAACTAAACTTCTACTCAAGTAAGGAAGATTATATATCCAGCCTCCTAGCCTTCACATCATGCACTTCTAAATAACACACAGCTAAACACGTCAAGTTTCGATGGTGTTTTCATACTATTGGAATTATAAATGATACTTAGGGCTTTCTATTCTCAGGTCGGCTTCGTACCGACCTAAACGTAGGTCTTTATTATATATTCATTCTAATTATTAAATTTTGATAAAAATATATAAATGTGCAGTTATACCCCTACTTTCAAAAAATTCATTTAAATAATTTAAATAAGTTCTTACTATTTTATAAGTATTAAATTAAAAATAAAAATTTTCTTTAACTAAAATTAAAATTAATCAATATATATCAAATTAATTTCAACAACAATTCAATGGATATTCATTTTCCATAATCTAATTGCACTAGCTATCAACATTTGTAGAGGACAATAACAGAGGCTTATTTTTTTAGCTACGAAGTATATTATTTAGAAGTGTTCGATAGTTTATGTATCATTAAAATGGATAAATTAATTGTGATCAATTAACTTTAGTTTGTGATTAAAATTAATTAATAAGGTTTACGTGTATATGTAATCATATAAATTGAAATTAAGGGCATTATAGTTTATTTGTATTTTTGTGGTGATTTTTAATGTTAAAGAAAAATAATTATAATTCAGCGTACCAAAAATGACTTTGAACCGAAATGAATGGATGAGATTATATTAAGCGCCACATGACAACTATTGAATGAAGACCTGAGTTTAGGTCGGTACGGAGCCGACCTGAGAATAGAAAGCTCCTACTTACACCGGTTTTCCCAGTTCTTTTCTTCTTCTGTTTGTCAAAACTTAAAAGAGATCTTTTAGAAAAAACATTAGGGGGTTTTGGAGGAAAACATAAAGATAGGGTACTAAAATGCAAAACAGCCCATCGGGTACACATGCATGTCAAGCTCATAAATTTTCCATTCTTCACGAAAACCACCCTAACAGCAGCTCCACACCAGCATCACATAAACAACTCATTAATTCCAACTTTGATCCATTGATTGATTATCAGCTTAATTTCCAAGCTGTGCAGTACGTACTACTATTACTACCACTAGAAGTTGTTGAAACTCTCATTATCATCAATAACTTCTCCATTTCACCTTCTCTAACACACAGACATTTCCTAGAAGACATGTAAACCAAGCCCAGATAGCAGTCAAATTCACAAAAGTTCCATTCCATTGTCACACAAAACCCATTTCTCACTCCGTTTCTTAACCACATAAATCCCAGAAACAGAGTAAACAAAACAGAGGAAAACAGGGGAAGTGAGGTCTAACTTCCTTTGTTAAGTACACATACACAAAACAGGGGAAAACAGAGTTTAGAGGGAAAATGGAGATTGAGGCAGGAAACAAGCCACCGGTTGTCGGGTTGAGTCCGCTGAGTGAGAGTTTATGGAAGGACAAAACCGATTTGCAATCTGTTGGTGATGTTTCGGCTAGACTGGCTTGGAAGGATTTGACTGTGATGGTTAGTTTGGGTAGTGGTGAGACGCAGAATGTGTTGGAAGGGGTTACCGGGTATGCGGAACCAGGGTCGTTTACTGCGTTGATGGGTCCATCAGGGTCCGGGAAGTCGACTATGCTTGATGCACTTGCTGGCAGGCTTGCGGCCAACGCGTTCCTTTCGGGGTCGATTTTGCTTAATGGGAGGAAGGCAAAGTTGTCTTTCGGAACCGCGGTTAGTAAACTTTCTATTTTTAGAAATTTGTATTCCAGCATCGTATAATTTCTCGAGTTAGTTTTGTGTCGGTATGTGATGATTGGATTTGCGTTTTGGAAAAATATAACTAGTGTGGTTGATAATCGTTTTTTTTTAATCGTGTCAAATATGACATAATTACATAAGATGCGTATAAGTGAGTGTTTGCAAGTGATCGTAAAGAACATTTGATTTTGACTTTTTCACCGCATAAGAGAAATAGGGATGCAAATGGATTATAGGCAACATTATATGAACATAGATATCTGTATTTCATATTCGAGAATTGTGTAATTTTAAGATTTGTACCGTGTATGTATGTAATGAGTAGATTCGTGTTTTGAAAAAGATAGTGTGCGTGATTGGTAATCATTGTTAAGCTACCTCACTAATATCATAATATTAATTATTAAACATTAGGGGGCTTGTGTATTAAGTAAGTGTTCGCTAGTAATTATGAAAAAAACATAAGTTGCGTATCAGGTGAGTGTTCGCCAGTAATTATGAAAAACATAAATTAATTATGAAAAGTCTAGTGATATAGCCAGAGTTAAAATTACTAATGTCAGAGCAATTTATCTTTTAAAAACGCTAATCATTCCTAAAATTGCACAAATTGCTCTGGCGTTAGTAATATTAGCTCTGGCTATATCACTAGCCTAATGAAAAAGCATAAGTTGCGTATCAAATGAGTGTTCGCCAGTAATTATGAAAACATATAATTTGCGTATCAAGTGAGTCGCTAGTAATTATGAGAAAGTATAAGTTAATTATGAAAAGCATAAGTTGCGTATCAAATGAGTGTTCGCCAGTAATTATGAAAAATTTAAGTTGCGTATCAAGTGAGTCGCTAGTAATTATAAAAAACCAGAAGTTGGGTAGCTAGTCATCAAAAGGGGTAAGGTAGGGAAAAAAGTCGGTAATTATGAAAAACATAAGTTGCGTATCTAGCGAGTGTTGGACAGTAACTATGCTAAGACATAAGTTGTGTAGTTAGTCATCACTCATGTCATCGCTCATCAATTGGGGTAAGGTAGGAAAAAAGTAGTGAGTGTACTTAATAGTGTTTGTTTAACTAATCAGGTAAGGTAGTGAACTTGCGTGTTAGCAATTGATTATGTTTGTATTTTGACCTTTTTCTTCAAGCTGATAATTAGATTCACTGTTAAGGTGGAACAATAGAGTTGCTTCATCAATTGAAACTAAAAATCTTCCATGCTCAACTGTTTACAGGCATATGTAACACAAGATGACAACTTGATTGGCACACTGACAGTGCGAGAAACGATTTCGTATTCAGCGCGGTTGCGCCTTCCTGATAGGATGCCATCGGAAGACAAACGGGCAGTGGTGGAGTCGGCTATTATTGAAATGGGACTTCAAGATTGTGCTGACACTGTGATTGGAAACTGGCACTTGCGTGGTGTTAGTGGTGGTGAAAGGAGACGAGTCAGCATTGCAATTGAGATTTTAATGAGGCCTCGGTTGCTTTTTCTTGACGAACCTACCAGCGGACTTGACAGGTTATTTGACCTTCTATGTGCTATATCTGTTTAGTAAATTTTTGGCTTCCATGTGAATATGCATTTTGCAGCTTCTTTTAACTTTATGTACGTAGAATTTCATACAGATATCATCAGTATATTTAAAATTTCCATATAATCTGATAGCAGAAAAAAACTAACACGTTACTGATTTTTATATATCTTATCGCAGTGCATCAGCGTTCTTCGTAACACAAACACTACGAAGTTTGTCCAGAGATGGACGAACAGTCATAGCCTCAATTCACCAGCCTAGCAGTGAGGTTTTCGAGCTCTTTGATCGACTGTACTTGCTCTCTGGTGGCAAAACAGTTTACTTTGGTCAGGCATCAGAAGCCTATGAGGCAAGACTTCATTCCATGTTCTTGTTCTTGTCATTTTTCGCTTTTGAGCTCATTTGCTTATGTGAGTGAGTTTGTTTTATGCAGTTCTTTGCACAAGCTGGATTTCCTTGTCCTACTCTCAGGAATCCATCGGATCATTTTCTTCGTTGTGTCAATTCTGATTTTGACAAAGTTAAAGCAACTCTGAAAGGATCAATGAAACTGAAGGTATCACACTTCTCTAATTTTTATTTATTTATCCATTTTCATTCTAGTTTAATGTACTTGTTTAAGTTCAGGTAGTAATCATTATCGGCTTCTCATTACAGTTTTTTGTGTGAACATAACAGTTTCAGGCAACTGATGATCCTCTAGACAGATATACCACAGGAGAAGTTATCAGAGCTCTGGTGGACTCTTATCGTACTTCTCATTACAATCTTTCAGCTAGAGAAAGGATTGAGGAGATGTCGAAAGTTGTAAGTATGCTTGTTCCCGGTTCAAATCTTTAATCGACTCACCTGATAATGTGGAATAATTATGTGTTTCTCTTATGTTACAGAAAGGGACTGTGCTAGAATCTGGAGGGAGCCAGGCTAGTTTCTTCATGCAGGCTTACACTCTAACAATACGTTCGTTTGTTAATATGTCGAGAGACTTTGGTTACTACTGGCTGAGGCTTATTATCTATCTCGTGGTCACCATTTGTATCGGGACCATTTACTTGAATGTTGGAACCGGGTACAATTCAATCCTGGTAATGTTTTCTTATCTAACCGCATTTTCATCTTTCTTACTGTTAGCTACTTCATGCGAAAAACTTCATCAAATCTCATGGTTTTCAAAACTCTGCACCAGAATCTCTTTTTATCCAATTTCAGAAAGTTGAAGTGCTGAACAGACTTTCTGGATTTTTAGAAAACTTTCTGCAGCACACTGGAATTCGCACAACAGAAATCGAGAAGGCTGTTGTTAGATTTAGAATCTAACACAGGACTTGTCCTATTAACCCTTTAAAATCTCTTTTGATATGTTTTCTAATTGTCTTGAATGTGCACAGGCACGTGGAGCATGCGCATCCTTCATCTTTGGATTTGTAACTTTCATGTCGATTGGTGGTTTTCCTTCGTTTGTTGAAGATATGAAGGTAAACCAGCAATCCTGTCTTACTACCAAATTTCATTCGATAGGAAAATGTTGGTTCCTCTTAAATAAGAACAAGAAACTGAACTGATTCATTCAATGTGTTGTTTACAGGTCTTCCAGAGGGAACGTCTCAATGGACATTACGGAGTGGTTGCATTTGTGATCAGTAATACATTATCCGCGATGCCATTTCTGATACTAATCACCTTCATTTCTGGTACCGTGTGCTACTACATGGTTCGCCTCCACCCAGGCTTCATCCACTACTTGTTCTTCGTGTTGGCCCTTTATGCAAGTGTCACCGTGGTCGAGAGCCTCATGATGGCTATAGCTAGTGTTGTCCCTAACTTCCTTATGGGTATCATCATTGGTGCAGGAATTCAGGTTTGTCTACTTTATAACTAGTTATAAGCAACATTTCCTCTCAATCTTTAGTTTTGATCATCATCTGACTTTCTTGTGTGCTTTAGGGAATATTCATGCTTGTCTCTGGTTACTTTCGGCTCCCAAACGACATCCCAAAACCTTTCTGGCGATACCCAATGTCCTACATAAGCTTCCACTTCTGGGCACTTCAGGTAATTCCATGAACTTCAACACATGTCATGTTTAAACCTGCATCTTTGCACTTTGTACAAGTATGCATAAAGGTCTGTGTTTTCCGATGAAAGGTTGTTCTCTGTGCTTTCAAGGTAAGTTACTGATTATTGATGTATGCGCAGGGTCAATACCAAAATGACTTGAGAGGCCTAGTCTTTGACAACCAAACGCCTGATTTGCCCAAGATTCCTGGAGAATACATACTGCAGTACGTCTTTCAGATCAATGTGGCACGTTCCAAGTGGATTGATCTAAGTGTTCTCTTCAGCATGATAATCATCTACCGCATTATCTTCTTCATCATGATCAAAATAAACGAGGATGTGACTCCCTGGGTTCGTGGTTATATTGCAAGGCGAAGGATCCAACAGAAAAACGCTAGCCAGAACACAACTGTTTCTCCATTTGGTTTGACACAGTCACCTTCTCTGAAGGGCTATGCCCAGAATAGTGATGCATAGAGTTTAGTACTACTAATGTACTGTAAGATTGCCAAATGCTACTAGCTTATGCATATGCACATCATAGTGTAATGATATGCTCAGCATAAGAGTGCCAAGTTTTTATACTGTAATATACCAGGCTTGATTTCTAATATCACAAGTTTTTATATATGAATTAATAAAGAAAAGTTCACCCAAAACAAGTGGCTTCAACATTCATTTAGTTCATATAAATTGAAATTTACCACAAAATATGTACCGGTAACACTCCAAATAGAATGGTCTAGATGAGCATGAGACACGGTCAAAATTTGCCCTTTAGATATCTCACCTTATCCATTCATGCCGGGCCCATCCATCCGTTTTCGAGAAAATATCATTTTTTTGGTATAATAATCCATAATAATGACGGACTAACTTCTAAACTTTTAAAATTGATCATTTAGTAACAACCATATATACATATCAAGAATTCGACCATTAATGATGTACTATACATATATCACTCACAAATCGTACTTATTGAGATTCCTAAGATAACACAACACTTAGCTAGATTCATCGTTAACTAACAACCCAACCCAACTTGTCCTGGAACATGCAGGGAACACATGTCTCACAATCCGTAGTAGTTATACAGCTTTCGTACTCACTTGGGGAAATGGAACGCTCAATGCTCGGTAAACTATAGAAGAGATGTGCGATTAATAAAAAACCGAAGCTCTACGTGTCATTTTCGCCAGGCTCTATCATAATACTATTATCCAACAAAATTGCCCTTTTATACATATTTACCTTTATAGCCTTTTCAACACCATGTCAAATTGTTTAATCCAAGAAATGCAACTGAAAAGGATGAAAGATAAAGTGCTAAAATTGACAATTTCCATCAACCTCCTGTTTTCGAGGGAATATTCTTTGTGTATAATAATCCACAGTAATAACAGACTAACTGATAAAATTTTAAAATTGATAATGTAGTAACAACCATCAAGACATCGACCATTAATGAACACATTTATCATTCACAGACCGTACTTATTGAGATCTCCGAGATACCACAACACTTAGATTCATCCTTAATTTACAACCCAACTTGTCCAAAATATGCATGTAACATTTGTCTCACAATCCGTAGTAGTTAAACAATATTCTTACTCACTTGGAAAATATAATACTCGATTAATGAAAAACCGAAGCTCCCCGTGTCATTTTCGCTAGGCTCTATTGTATAGTATTATCCAACAAAATTCCTCTTTTATACATATTTACCTTTATACCCTTTTCAACACAATGTCAAATTGTGTAATCCAAGTGAAAAGGATGGAGGATAAAGGGCTAAAATTGACAATCTCCTCACACCGAAAATGAAAAAAGGGGAGGTGCATTTTGTATTTATTGTCGCATGTCATCATAATATAATTACGTCTGGAAAAATAGAGAGAGAGCGGCTATTCATCTCAGTGTACCACCGTGCCACCCTCGAACCCCAAAACGACACCATCTCCTCTCTTCTTCTGCATCGATCGGTTGTACTTTTCCCTTTCACCTCGAATTTCCCATGGCGAGCTCCAGCCAGATTAGCATCGCTTGCTCCTCAGGTATCTCCGCAATGCGATCCTCTTGTTGTCCGTGTCAATTATCCTTTCACTGTGTGGATTGTGATTTTTTTTTTTTCGTTGTTTCACTTTCCGATTATCTAAACAGTGCATTGATCGGTGAATTGAGTGATTGTGTGGAAATCTGTGATGTGTTGTTGCATGTTTGGTTTCAATTGTCTGTGTTTGTGTGTTCATCAGCTCTCTCGCTCTCGTTGGGTTGGTAATTGAATTGAATTGGAGTGGTGAATCTAGTGGCGTTGCTCGAGTGTTTTGTCTGTTTTAATTTACTTGTTTGTTGTTTCAGTGTTGATCTATGCATGTTTGGTATCGATTGTCTGTGTCGTTTGTTGGAAGCTGTCATTTCATTTGGTTAGTGTGTGAATTGGACTGGTAAATCGTGTGGCGTTGCTTCGTCTATCCGTATATATGTTACTTGTTTGTTGTTTTTGACATGGATTGTTTTCTTATGCCTTTGATTGATATAGTTTGCTATTATATAGCATACAAAATGAAGCTAGTTAGGAATGCTAGCTTTGAGGAATTTTTGTACAAGGTGTAATCATTTGGTTGCAATGAATGGAATATTCGTGTAATATGTAATTACATTTAGTGGAGCATGTTTGGTTTAAGGTATCTCTTTGTTTTATTAAACTAAAAGTGAAATTTGGTTGATTGAACATTGAATGTGAAGATCATGTATTTCCTTTTGGGTGGAAATAAATGTTGAAGATCATGTAAATCTTCAGTTTTTACATGGAATTGAAAAAAGCACATATAATTTTTTGCTGTGGTTTGCACATGAGGCGTGAATCAGTGACTGGCTGAAAATGCACCTATAAAATAGTAGCATTAGAATCATTATGGGCTTCGACTTACTAGATTCATATGCTATGTACGTAATACCAATAAGCAATTTGCACTTAATAAAGTATTCCCTTAATATTAATAAGCAATTTGCACTTAATGAAGAATTTCATCCGTTCCAATAACAATTCCTAACTTTCTATTTTAGGGTAGGTAATATGAATACACGATACACACTTAATGATGTACGCCCCTCCATGCCAATAAAAGATTCCAAATTTCTGCTCTCGTGTACATAATATAGATACATGATACAGACTTGATAGGTACTCCCTTCGGTGGAATAAAATATTCCTAACCTTTTATTCTGGGGATTGCTTATAAGCTTCCTAACCCAAAAATGAAAAGTTCTTATTCAACTTATCCTTTTATTTTTATTCTCTATCCTACTTTATGTACTCTCCTTCTACTTTAGAATGCAACATAAGTTCTTATGTAATGAATTCATGACGTTATAATTAAGAGTTATTTTTATAACTAAATTTATGGCTATGACACAAAATAATTATGATATGCCTTTAGAAAGGCAACTAACATTGCTCACATGCTTGGTTATGGTTTTATTCATATAGCAAAGCCATTTGCACTCTGCCAGGAATTGCACCTTGAACCACTAGCTGTTCGGAGCTTCATATATGATTTGGGCATACTCTCTCTGGTAGTTCTATTATAGAAACAACTCCCCAAATTTGTCTCGTGTTGATTCTCACATGCAATAACCTCCTCCCAGTTTAATTAATTTTAAAAGAGAATTCATCTTTCTTTTTAAGCTTATGCAAGTTCTGCTTTCTTTTTATCTGTTGGATGTGAACATTGCTGCACGTGCAATAAGGTATAATGTTAGAAAATTGTGGACTGCATTTCATATACGTAAACAGATTGCTTCCTTTTTGTTGTCCAAAAATGTCGCAGCTTGTAAAGCCTATTTACCCTTTTTGTTTGTCATATGTTCCTGAACCATGCTTATGTTTGGTCTCTTTCCTTTGCTTACTTGTTATTTTATTTATTTATTTTAAGTGTGTGAAGACTTCAAATATCTTTGCTAATATTTTGGATGCAGATGAGAGACCCAAGGAACCTGATGCTCTGAAGGAACAGGTATTTATATAAGTTCATAAAGAATCGAGGCACTTTAGTCTGTATTTCCAGAACTAACATGTATTCTTCTTTTCCCCCAGGCTATTGCCTTAGGTCATCCTAGGGAAGCTGTTGGTCAATCAAGTTTTTTTGGTTCAGAAAGAGATCCACCTATTTATCTGCCAAATCTCTTTGTCCGGATTCACAGACAGGTTACCACAAAGGTCTCTTTTTTCCTTTTTCACTTTCTCCATGCCCCATTGGAGAGCAACATACAATAAGCAGCATGCAAAGGAGTGGTCTAATGTTGCTGAATTGTTTGTATGTTAAGTTTCAAAATGTTAATTACTGGTTCCTGATATCATATTTGTCGTCTTCTCGTTGTAAATTTAAAAGGATGTTGTGAGAAATATTCTTTGCTTTTCTGCCGCCCTGTTCTTTTGTTGTGTACATGAGGATGTTGTGATGTGCCTTGACATTCTATAGTGTCATGGTGCATGCCTTTAGAAGCATCAATAGATGACTGGATTTTAGCTTAGGTTTGTTGATTACTTAGCAAACAATTCTCTCTGTAACTATTCTGAGGATGAACAGCTACTTAGTACGCTGTCATTATGAAGTTATCTGTTCCGAATTTCCTACGTGTTCTTGTTGTTGGATAATATTTCATTTCATGGTGATTTTCAAAAGCATTGAACATTAGGTATGTGATTTTAGCTGCTCTCGGAATTTAGTTGACATAGTTTTTGTGAAGCTTACATATTTAAGCTTCTTTAGTTCTTATCCAGTACAATCATTTGGCATTTTCAAGATTACTAAACAAGTTCTTTTGTTTGGTAATATTCATAAATTAGTTACCGGTGTTGGTAAGTGTTCTTAAGCTGAAAGAGTTCCCTTGTAGAAGATATTATACCTAACGTGTGTTCACATTTGTCTCCTTTGGGACACATGTATATTGTTATCCTAAGTTCACTTTTTTTTTTTGTTTTATTATTTTTTTGGGACGCATGTATCCTATTACTTGTGAAGGTCGAAATATAGATTATTTCGACAAATATTTGTTGATGGATTGTTACAGGCATATGTCAGTCCTAAAGCTATATTTTACAAGCTTATCCTGCAGAGGACTTATTTTGCCTTATATTCCTCAAGGTTATGAAATTTTCATGGTGACTTGGATGATTTCCCTCTGTATGGCCACAATGAGGAGTTGAATAGTAAACTCCTGTAAGTTTGTGATATTTTCTGTAATGGTTCCCCTTTTCTCTCACCTCTGTGTAATATATTACTATTTTCATTGCTCATCTGCAAGGGTATGTATAACCATTATGCTTCTCCTGGATTCCATAATGGTTTTGGCTACAATAAGCAAATGTCATGTGGGTCATACAATCCTGCAGCGACATCTTTGTTTGGAGGTGATGCTTTATTTGGTCAGTAAACTATGTACTCTTGTTAAATATATTACTAGCAAGTTGTTCCTCCTAACCTATCCTATGTCTGCTGTGTCTATTTAACATTCAGAGCCAAACTTTTTTGTGACTGTTGACCACCGAGCTGATCCTGTATTTCAAAGGTCACAATTGGATGGTACATCCTCACTCTGTTCTCCTGGAAGAGGAAATTATCCTGGAAAGCCTGTTGGACATAACTTTCTGGATCAGCAGCGGGTATGTGAAGGATCCAGATCCAGTAGCATTTGGTCTGATTGGTCAAAGCCCTTAGACGGACACCACCCTTTTAGTCTGGTAACTCCTTTAACATTACTTTTAGTTTGGTAACTCCTCCAACATCGGGTAACTAGTTAAATTGTTATGTTCATTGTGATCAATGTTGAAATTTTTTTGCATACTCGCTAGCTTTTGTTTGTTTTTTTATTTATTTATAATTTTTTTTTAATATGCTTGAAATGACCAATTTCAGTTGTGAAATTACTACATCCTAAGAAGACATTTATTGAGAATGCCGTTTAAGGATGCTTGAAAATAAGATTTTGTTGTAATTAATAATGACGTAAATAAGAGGTAAAACTGTTCATAAATAAATTCTTTGGGATTTTTTTTCACTTTTTTTCCCCTCAATTAATGACTAAACATTAGAAGAAATTGGGTTTACTATTCATTAGAAAAAACAGCACTACCACTCATCTAAGTGTTTGCCACATTCTCCACACTAATGTGATTGGGTTTTCCTAATGTTTAGGAAAAACTTGGTTTCTGTAAGACTTGCTCCATGATATATTATACACTCTGTCCCATTTGATGTTACACATCACACACAATTACTTTCTACCGGCACTTAAAACAAAATCATTAAAAATAACAAAGAAACAATTATGACCCAAACGAATATAAGCTACACAAATTTATTTACTCATCTCAGAGAATAACATTCCCATTCATGAATGGCTATGTCAAGTAAACAGTCAGAATTCTGTATTCTATATTCCTGTTGTTTTAAATAGGGTTATGAGTATGACCATAATCAGAATGATGCAGGCCACCTTAGGGTTGGAGATTTAATTGAAAGATTCCTAGGGATATAGAAGAGTTATAACTAGAAGAGTCATAAGGATATAGAAGTATAATCTTGGTTTTATTATTCATTCGATCCCATATAATAATTAAACTTATCCATACCCTATTTATTGGACTTGGACCATCCCATAATGAACTTATGACACGATTTGCCGGGATCCTGGCCCGGGAACACTTGGACCATCCACTATGCTAAGCACCCCACTATAGAGGTATCTATTCTGGGCAGGCCAAATATGGTATGGGATAGCGGGATTGACAACAGTGTGGGTATCATTGTGTTTCTTCATGTTCAATATTCAACTGTATTTATCACAAGTTGGCTGTGATTGCTGTCTGGGCATCTCAAGAAAGTGTTTAAAGACTGCTAAAAATCTGTTGTAGAACATAAGAATGGATGGGTTACAGAATTAGACGATGGCCTATTAAAAGACTGATAAACTGTAGTTGGCTTTATCTACTTAACACTTGGCTTAATGATACATGACAATTTTTTATCCACCAAACCTGATTCAGATGCCAATGGTTTTTGGATGCATGGTTGCTCTTGAATGGGCAGAAATTGCTGAAACTGAATTTTGTTCCAATTGTCTGAAGCATATGTGGATTCTATTCATTGTTGCTTCACAAATTTCATTTTAGAAAGGATCTTTTTCATGTAGCTGGACATGTTTTCTTATGAGACATCTGTATTATTGTGCAGGCTTCTCAGCAATCAAGGTTTAGTAGCTTGGGATCTTGTTCACTATCTTACATGGACAAAGCACATGCTCACGAACTTGATCAAGTTGGTATTGCTGGAAATGCTGGTTATAAGTTTGGAAGTAATGTAGGGAGTTGTCCTGGTCTCAATTATGGGAGACATTTTGGGCTAGGAAATGGTTCAGTTTGCAGCTGTAGTAGTGCCAATGAGATCTTTAATGAGCATAATCGTGGCCCTAGGTCCTCAAAAGCTAAGAGGCAGATGCTTCCTGAGAGTTACTTGTGGATTGATAGTAACAGACAGATTCCCTCTTCTGGAAAGATCCGTAATGCGTCGTACAACAAACCAGATCTCATCATTGAAGATGCGAAATTCTTTGTTATTAAATCTTACAGTGAGGATAATATTCACAAGAGCATAAAGTATGGTGTCTGGGCCAGCACTCCCCACGGGAATCAAAAACTTAATTCTGCTTATCAGGAAGCAAAGGAGAAACCAAACAATTGCTCAATTTTCCTGTTGTTCTCGGTGAGCCTTTTTCGCTCGGTTTCTTTGCTTCACAGTAAATTTTAGCGGATGTCCAGTAGTTTGATAAAATATTCAAAACTCACAAGCTTTAAAAGAAAATGGTTAAATAGGTAACCTAGAGAAGGTATTTGATATTCTTTTGTAGTGGTGGGCTTTTTAGTAAAGTTTGGCAAACTACAAGGGGGGTGGGGTGGAGTTGGGATACTTTTGGGGAAAATAACGATTCAAAAGGCATCAATAGAAAGTAGGAACTCTTCTAATTATATTTACTTGCGTAATGGGTTGTATAGCTGGTGCACAATAAAATCAGTGTTTTCACCTTCTTCCCAATTACTTACTGCTGTTCGCTTGATCAATCACTGCAGGTTAATGCTAGTGCTCAGTTTTGTGGAGTGGCTGAAATGGTAGGACCTGTAGATTTTGAAAAGAGTGTGGATTACTGGCAACAAGATAAGTGGAGCGGGCAGTTTCCGGTCAAGTGGCACATTATAAAGGACGTTCCAAATAGTCAATTCCGTCACATTGTGCTTGAAAATAATGATAACAAGCCTGTGACCAACAGCAGAGACACACAAGAGGTACAAAATCTCACTCCTTGCCAAACTACACAAATGAGCGATATTTACACCAATACTCCTAAATATGTAGTATATGCCAAAATACAAATATACTCGTGTGTCCATTAGCTTCTCACCTTCAGACCCCTTGCCTTTTAACACCTCAATTTCTGTACTGCTGCCCTGAATTTGAGATGATGTCAGCAAAATGTTTTGAGTGCCCATGTCGGCATGCTGGTGTCATTAACTAAATTAAATTTCCAAACATCCATTATTAGAAAGTTTCATACATTTAGACCCCTTCATTTACACTTTTCTTATACATTAGAAGGCATACAGTTTTCGTAATTTCAATACTTAGCAATGTCCACTGCAATTTAACGAGAGGTGGTCTAAAAGTGAATCTAATGGTGAATGGGTTATTTGTGATGTGACATACATCTACATTGGACTTGATTTTGATTTTTTGTTAGGGTGATTACCTACACATCACCTTGAGTTTGTGGGGGATTACTTGTTTCCCGAAAGGAAAGATGTTACATGTGCCTCCTATCATTTGTAGTCACACGGTGCATATCTAGTATCTACCTAAATTCAAATTTGACTGGGTATATTCCAGGTTACTATCTAAAATTCCCCTTTTCCTTACTTTATGTGACTTGTTGTAGGTAAAATTGGAACAAGGTGTTGAAATGCTGAATATTTTCAAGAACTATGAAACCAACATCTCCATCCTTGATGATTTTGATTTTTACGAAGACCGACAGAAAGCCCTGCAAGAACGAAAATCCAAAGAACACCTCAGTATGCCAGTCACTGTGATGGATGCAGGAACTGAAAAAAGAAATCTGGGTATGGAGTCCAATGAATTGATAGAAAAGATGTCCAAGAGCTTTGCTCAGGTTGTTCGCCTGAAGGAATGTAGCAAGAATTCCATAACAGCTGCTAGAAGCTGAGGGTTCTCAAGTGGCATTCGTGAATCTGGTGTATGAACGCCCATGATAGGTGCATTGTAATCATGCATAGTTGTCTGCACTTTTATATTATTGGGGATGATACCATAACTAGTTAGGGATAATACTACACAATTCATGAAACTGCTACTTTATTCACCCATGTTTTGGTAATCTGCTGAGACCCTGCTATTGTCCTACCATACCATAGCTGTGCGGATTTGCAGATAATTATGCTTTTGTATTGCTGCAAACCAGCTAAATTGCTTGGCAATGTTGTGATGATGACGATAATTCTGTAAAGCTGTTATTTTCTTTTGCTTTTTAGTTTACTTTTTCTTATGTTTAATCGTGTGAACATTGTGAGATTTCATGTCTGGGCTTGGGTGAAATAGTCGGATTTTTATGTTGCCGAGTCCATGATCTCTTACGAGATCTATGCACAAATAAATCTCGTGAACATTACGAGCAGATAAGGGCTGAGTACAATAAGGTGGTGACGAAGTTGTTGGTGGTGACGAAGTTGTCGGACGTTAGGTGGTGACGAAACTGTTGGTGAATGGTGGTAACGAAGCTGTCGGACGTTAGGTGGTGACGAAGCGGTTGGTGGCCACGGAGAAGATGAAGTTGTCGTTGCTAAGCCTTCTCTTTGGGCGAATGAGGTGGTTGGGGTTTTGCTTCTAATTTTGATGCTAAGTCGTAGTTGCTTTAGAAGTCTACCGTTGGTTTTGGCTTTGTTAGTTTTCTTTGTTTTTGAGATTTAGTGTCGTTCGGGTCTCGGTTGAGGTGAAGTCGGAGGTTTAGGGCACGTTTTTCATTCTCTGTCGACCCTCATTTTCGGAAGATGATTTCCTACTGTACGACCGAATCTTTGGCAACAATCCCGGAGCTCTTCGAGCTGCGACGACGGGAGGGAACCTGATTTGGGGAAGAGGTTTATTTATGTGTTCAGTTCGAACTACATTCAATATTTCCTTAAGCTCGCCGTCAACTTCTGCAATTTTGCTACGCCAAGAAGAATCAGTTGCTTCACATATGCCGTTTGTGATACGCGACGCTGGAAGGGCAAGGCTTGACCGGAGCAAAGGTGGGCGGGAATGGAGATGTGGAGCGGGTTGGCATGTTTATATGCTGAGGTGGGATCGTTATGGAAGATTGAGATGGCGTTGGAGATGGAAGGGCGTGTGGGTTTTGAGGTTTGGGTGAGGTGTTCTTTGTTTGGTTGGTTCGTTTTTCTTCTGTGTTGTATTTTACGTTTGTTTGTTTTGTTTCGAGCATTTCTTATGCTCGTTTTGGTTTATTTTTGAATAAAAAATAAAGAAAATTTGGCCGCTTAAAAAAAAAATAAGATTCCTCTGTGAAAGTTCTCCCTGCTGATTACAATTTGTGAAACTTTAGGTAACGGTATATTGAGTTTTCAGCATCTCAAGCCACAATATACGACCTTTTCAACATCACTTGCTACAATATCCATGTTTTAGAATCTTGAAACTCTATCGATGAAGAAAATGGCATTGACTGATCCTGTTGCTTACTGGGAAAGAACGTCGTGTTCTCGCAAACTTGCAACACTCCAGGATGTATATTAGTGAAGAAGAAGTGGTCAAAAGGATTCCAGGTTAATTGCATTTTTCGTCCTCCAAGTCTTCATCCTCCGCGTATTTAGTCCTTTTTTTTATACATTCTAATACGGTCCTCTTCTCTCCTAGATAGTCCTCCTGCTGATTTGGCTCGAATTGTGATGATGTGGAGGATTTTGAGACGAACTAAGACGGACGCTCTGAGAGAACTACAAATTACGACTTATCTGATATAACCGTATCAGAATTCTTGCCCCAAATCATAATCCAAAAAAACTAACCTCCAAAATTGAAATCAAATCTCTCTGAAAATCTGTACCTCTCAAAAGATGACCTCTTCTTCACGGGCTTCGTGGATTCCTAGGTCGTCTTCATCGTCTGAAAGTGATTCTACCGTCCAGTACTGTGATTGCAATGCTCGAGCTCGATTCATGAAGTCTGGCGACCCACGGGATCCGTTGAGGAGGTTTTGGACGTGTGCATACTATGATACTCCGGTAATTCTACTACTTTTACTCGTTATTTTTGTGTTGTTATTGCTGTAATTGGTATGATTTGCACACAATTGGTTGTGCTCTGTTTTAGTCGAATTGAGGTTAGTAAATCTCTGTTTTAGGAATGTTGAGTTCGTATCAACAATAGTCGATTCTACCTGATCACAAAAGCTCACATAACAACTAAACCACCAAGAACATGCTGCACCAAATCCAGCAACACACACGCAACCAAACCAGAAAACAGAGCACGAGCGCAAACCAAAGAAAGACACAAGATTTAACGTGGTTCGGTTGTAAATAACCTACGTCCACGGAGATCAAATAGTTGCCACTATATTATATCAATCCCAATTATTACAGTCCCTAACAGTATGAAAGAAACAAGAACAAATCTGTCTCTCAAAGTTAGAACCTATAATCTATATAATATCACCCTTCGAAGTAGTCGAACCGGGTCTTCAAGCTGTAATGAATGTATCTAAGCATACAGTAATCATCCCCTTATATAGCATACAAATCACAGCTAAAACCTAAAAGAAATCGAATAGGAATAGAATCTTTAATAAGACAATTTCCTTTTCCTGTCTGCTGTTGGACTCAGAGATTCACCTAGAGGTTGACAACCCCTACCTCACACCTACTCTCTGTTCCTGTGCTGAGATAACATCAACTCCACAAGGAAGAATCAGTATTGAAAGATTCTATAGTAAATGTAGTGGTCCAAGTGTTGATTAGTTTAAGGTTGTTGCAGGGAAAAGAGAGAAAAGACGGATGGAAGTAAATGTTCTAGGGCTAATGTGAATGGATAGATTTTACTAGGGTAAGATGTAAGTTTTTGAAGGGAAATGTTCATCACACTAACCAATTCCCTCCCTTTTTTGTCCCAGATTTGTTTTTACTCTGGAAGTGTGTTAAAGTGTGGTGTTTGTGTGTTTTAAGGGACGTGGAGATGACATGGAGTGAGTTGGAATGCCATTTGTTCTTTCTCGACATGCTGGCAGGCCTGTATTGCTTAATTCGCGCGTTTCACGCTCCCATACGGTGAATTATACAAAATAGAGGACCAAGAGCGCAGAGAAGGCGGGGACCAAAACTGCGGAGGACGGCGACTTGAGGACCAAAATGATTTTTACCCAAGGATCCTACTAAAGAAATTGAATCACTGAGTTTCTCAGCATTTGAAAAGATTTCTGCCTTGGATTTTTCTCTTCCACATCACTGAGAAAGTTGACTTTAGATGGTTGTAAACTTACTTTCAAAGACATGACAATGGTGGCCAGGTTCGTTACCTCAGCTTGACGTACTCCGCTGCAGAATGATGCATTTTGCGGTAAAGAGTGGAAGTCAGTTGAAACTGAGAACTGAAGAACACTCTCCCAAAGTTGCCTCCTTTTGTTCTGTAGAATAATAACCCTACTTGAGTTCTCATCAATATGCGGACAAACCAGCTGAGTTATAAGCTCCTGTTATCTCAGTGTAACTAGTACTGGGACTTGGCTCGAACAGATGAAGCTTCTCGGAGCCTTTCGACTAATATACCAGCAGCATATGAA